>JAUJYO010000847.1:0-16120 GCA_030737845.1 Acorus calamus
CTCACAAGCGCACCCTCGGCCACCCCGATCACCACCGCTGCTACTCCCACCTCTTCTATGCTTCCCTTGCTTCCTCTTCTTCACTTAGACATTAACACAAACACATGGGGGGCTGGCTGATTAGAGAGGGGAAGGAAAAGAGAAGGGATGTGGAAGAGAAAGAAAGAATCAACAACAACAACAACAACAACATAAACACACCTTCTTCTTCATTGTGCTCCTTCTTCTCCATCACCATCTCTTCCTCCTCCCAAAACACACAACAATGGGGGCTGGACCAGACCCAAAAGGGGTGAAAAAAATGGCTAAGGTCGTAACATTTGGGGTGGTATTTATAGGCAAAGTCGGGCTGAAAGACCAAGTCGTCCTCGGACTTAAAACTCTGCGCAGCCTTCACTTAGACGACCATAACTTCCTCAATACAGCTCAGAATTGCATGATTTCACTGGCATTTGAAAGATAAGACGATTATCTACAACTTTCATGTTTACACCTAGATCAAATAACCCCTCCAGCTATTCCGAAATCTAGGCTAAACATCTTACAGGGCTGCTGCCTGGATTTTCTCAACTTCGGGGTATACATGGAAAAATACCCATAACTTTTAATATACGAATCCAGTTGATCCAATTCCACTTCTATATGGAAGCTATATCAAAACTGGACATCTCGTAATAATATTGGATTTTTACCTCATCATCTTGGATTTTAACAAAATCAAATACGAATACCAATTCAAAACTGCATAATTCCAAAAACGTTATCGGAATTAAATGAAAATTATATGGGCAGTATTAAACAATACCAGGACCCATAATATGCAGTTATATCTTCAATCAGAGTCCTTAAACCCCAGAAGGTAGCTAAAAATCAAAATTTTAGCGACTCCGATTTAAATTAGGACTCTAAATGACACAGGTCTAACATCCTCCCCCCCTTAGGAAATTTAGTCCTCGAAATTTAAGGAAACCCAAAGGGAAGACCGAACGTAGAAGTGTCGCCCATAGAGTCCCTTGGCTCCCGAGTGGTCCGGGCACCAAGCTGGTGCTACCACGCACTTTAACCGAAGGAACGGTCTGGGTGCGGAGCCTCTTCTCGTATCGGTCCATGGTCTCGATCAACTGCTCCCCGAACGACAAATCTTGCTCGAGGATGAGCGGCTCGAACGGAATGACATGAGCATGATCGTGGACATAATGTCTCAGCTATGAGACATTGGATGACGTCACAGGCACGAGTCAGCCACGGGGCAAGGCTTCATGACAGCCACCTCCCCTAATCCACTCCAGGACGAAAACCGGTCCGATGGAAGGCCGACTCAACACGCCCGAACGTCGAAACAGAGGATGCCCTTAAACCGGGACACCTCATGCCAACATGGTCGCCCTACCCCGAAGGTAGGCTCCTGGCGACAATGACCTGCGTAGCCCTTCCGACGGTTCTAGGCGGTGCAGAAGCACGCACGAACGATCTCGGCCACCGCGAGGTCAATTAAATAACCATAGCCCTTCTAACTGGCGCTCCACAATCGTCCCAACATAAGGGAGGTATAAAACTGCGCCCGTAGAGTGCCCCTTTTTCAATTCATCTGGATGCTCGAATGACAGTCGTCTCACAGGCAGACCCCTACCCAAAGGGTGGTGCCTCATCCAACTGCCCCAAGTCGAGCACGCAGGCAATTAGCATGTCCTCTAAGGCCTAAATCGTCCTCTTGCCTGGCTGTCCGTCGGTATCGAAACGTTGTACTTAAAAGGGAGGCTCGCGCGAAAAGCCTGCCAAAGGCTGCGCCAGAACCTCGAAGTAACCCACGCGTCTCAGCCCGAAACAGCACCGACCGGAGTGCCATGAAGACGAACAATCGCGAAGGCTCAAACCCGCGTCAAAGCGTCCAGAGACTCAGTCAGTTGGATAGGGAGGAAAGTGCGGACCTAGTCAATCGGTCAATGATCACCCAGACGGCATCGTGACCCGAACGTGACTTTAGCGAGCCCACAACGAAATCCAAGACAACTCACTCCCACATCCACTGAGGATTCTCGACGGACAAACGCATTCCAACGCGACGATCAACAACTTCGCCTGAGGGCATGCCAACCAACATTCTCAACGAAGGCTACCACAGAACAGCCCACGGAGGCTCAATAACACATTTGAGATCATTGTAGGCATCTGGCGCATTCGTCTACCCCGACGGCAGTACTCAAAATTCGTAGTGCCCGAACGGTCACGAAAGGCCAACTAAAGAATGCCCAACTCCTGGATCTCCAAATAGGGTACCTTGCGCGAAAATCGATCAACAGAAAGACACTAGCTCCCAAAGCTGGTCAAAACAGATCATCAATTCGCGGCAAGAGGTACATGATCTTCAACCCCATAGGGGAGATAAAAATAATTCCTGGGACGATTAAGTCCAAATCTGCTCCTCGAGCAAGGCTGACGCTCATGATGACCCTTACACACTGGGTAAGCCGCTCGACCGCACTTAATCTGCAAGACACGCAATAGGAGGTCGTCGATTCCCGACAACACCTAAGCGACGTCATCTACCTGATATGGCGGTTGAGTCCCATCACGAACGCTTAGCGTCACGTCTCCTCATTTACGACCCATGTGGGGGCAAAGCGCGACAGTACCTCAAACTGTGCTTCACATGCCGCCACCTACAGGTCGCCCAACTATAACCGTTGGAAGTCCAGCATCATGCACTCAATGGGCAGATTCATCACGGGGAGTCCAAGCTCTCGACATCATCAAGTAACACTCTCCCGGTGTGGCCACTACCTGATAGCCTCCCATGTCCACTATCTCTGCTATATGGGCACACCAACAAGCGTCGTGGATAGTCCCAGGGAGCACCTCACAGGACTCTTGCCTCTACCGGGTAACTACTATGCACGATGATATATCGAAGCGACTCCAGATATGGCTATGGAACCCTAGTCCATAAGCGATCGCCCACCAAGCTGCAATAGGATGCACCCAATCCCGATCATATACATCACCACCCGCCATCGCACCTTCTAAGTGAGAAAAAAAATCAATCATCAATTGATGCTTCAAAGGTATTCCTTGACTGGGAAAAGAACCTCGGGAGGGCCTCATGAGGTCCCGATATAGGATATCCCGACAACCAAACAAGGAACACGGAGTACCCTAGCCCGGGTCTCATCACTGACCCTGCAAGGCCCCTTATCCTGAGTAGGAAGGCTAGAAGAAGACATCACCCCTTAATGCATACTACACCACATCCTCAACGCTTGAAACTGGTGCCGCACGCAAACTCTATGGTATACCCCTGATAAACAGAACGGAGGAGACTACGGTCTCCAACCGGTACATGGGGTATCTCTGGCACCACTAGTGGACCTACCGCTAAGGGTATCTACGGGATCGTCACGCGGGCCGCCCGTAGCTCCCGGATCTCTCGCGCCTGCTCAGCCAACGCTCCAGTCTATGCCTCCAGTGCTCTAGTCTGAGTGTCCAGAAGATCTTCCATCTCAGCGTTAGCTCGCGCCCACGCTGGAGGCATCCCGCGCAAGTCCTGGCCCAACAGCCGAGAACTCTCAAGTAGACTCCTCGCCTCCGGTAGGTTCGAAAACCTCCGAAGCCCAAGGGTGACAACGTCCACGCGCCCATCTCCGAGGAGGCATATCAGCAACTAAGGAACCAACACTAAGATCAGAATACTCATCTCGAAATCCTAGGACTCATCTCAAGGAAAACAATTGGCTCTGACAGGACATGGCTCTGATACCAACTTTTGTCACGCCCCAGGGCGGCCGTCCCCGAGACGTGGCAAATATATAAATGATATCAGTAATCCATACACGAGGTCAAATAAATACTCCACAATAGAAAAGGCAATACACAAGTAACTGACATCAAATATATACAAAAAGCGGAAGCTCAAATGACTAAGTCTGTAATTCAAAGACATATTACAGACTAGAGTACACAATCAACTGTCCTGTGAGAGCCAATATATATATAATAACTGACATCAACAGTCTACATACCGTGCACAAGCACAAGTATAATACATACAATGAAAAGGGAATGCTGATAGCCTCCGACTCGCAAGACATCCAACGCGAACGCAGGTCTCCTACTCGGATGGCGCCAGGGGAGCTCTTCTCTTGGATCCGACTCAGCGTCAACTGGGGAAAAACATAAGCGAGGGGTGAGCTACAAGCTCAGTGAGTGGTCAGAAACCAAACACCAACACCAACATTCGATCCTAAGGCAATCTCCTATCAAGGAAACCATGGGTAGAAACCCAACGGTTAACAAGGTCACACGGCGGTGCAACCATACCTCGTCCTCGCCCTAGCCCCCACAGGGGTGAGCCTAGGGACTTGAAGGACAAAACTTGCTGTTCTACACCGTTCGTCATCCGGTAGCGCTCTCCCGGGCAGCCTCTACCTGGAGCCGGCCACGGTCAGTACACTGTCGACAGCGTCGATGGTACCTACAGGTGGGGGTCCACCCAGGGCGGCTCGTACCTAGGTAGCATCCACACGGATCCGGCGAAGGGGAGAACGATAATTCATGCTCGCGATATCGTCTGGTGGTCCACCCTCGTGTAGCCTCACCTGGTACACTCCCATGATCAGCACATCCGCCGAATGCATCGGGAGTACTTACCACTGGGAGTCCTCTGTCAGGGCAGCTTCAACATCCGGGCCACGACATACGACGATATTGGGAGGAACCACTACTTGTTCGCAGCGCGAACCCCATGGGAAAACCTACTACACAAGCTGGTGGGTCGAGTATCAACTCGAGCCCACCCCACTCACGCTAATACCCTCACCCTCACCCCGACGGGTGACATAGGATCTTGGAAAATTGCACAAACTGGCAGATCGAACCAACGCCGACCCACTACACCCTCACCCTCACCCCCTCCTTTGGGTGACATAGGCTCTTGGGGAAGAGGTCGATTGTTCTACACCACTCGTCTTCCGGTAGTCTCTCCCGGTGTGGCCCCTACTACCTGGTGGCCCCTGGCATCTCACAGGGTTCAGGCCTCTACCGGACTAGTCTCCCAAGACCGCTACCTCAGCTGTATGGGCACACCAACACGCGTCATGAGTAGTATCGGGGAGATCTCCACCGGACTTTACTACGCCGGGCAGTCTCTACTCGGAGCCGACGAAGGAAAGAACACTCGACACCCGCGAATACGATCCCTATGGATCCGTCATCATCGGTTATCAAACACCGATAAGCGCAATGAATTCTCATGAATTCCCTCCAGGGCGCATAACTCAGATGCGGGGAAGACATTTTATTCTAAGTGTCAAAGGCATGGTATGACCCCATAGGAGGTCATACACTTGTCTAATCTCATTAGACAAGGCTCATGGCCCAATAGGCATATACAGAATATGCAATTAACTACCCTACGATGGCCTACTTAAACATGCATACGAGGGCATAAATAAATATTCAATCACATAAAAGTACGACTTAAGCAGGCGTTGGATATCACCAACTCAAAGGGGAGGGTTAAGCGCGATCCGCGCGACAGTAGGTGTATGCTAATAATTCCAAGCAAACCCGAGTCAAGTAGGAACTACATCTACTCACTTGGTTCGCGAAAGGAGGGAGGGCGAGAGAGAGGGAATGCCTCATCCCCTCTCGAAGCTGGTCATAGTTTTGCCCCAACAAGATGGGTGCAACAGCTATACCACACCCTTGAGTACTAAATCGGGATTATTGCGCATACACCCCGTTATTAACCCAAGTTAGACATGCCAGATGTGTTCAATTAATAATAAGGGTAGTAATTCAAACAATATTACCTAAGTCATGCCATATTCTATACAATACATAGGCAAGTATAAGGTAGAATAGGGGTTCTACACAATATACGAGCTATACAACCTAGCATGCATGATATCTAGCATAATTAGGGTGCAAATAAAGCCCCATGGAAGCGCGAAGCACGACTACGTGCATCGAACGCTCCCGGAAGGGTTGGAATCGAACCACTCACCGATACCCGAGTCGTCGCGCATCCCATCCGACGAGGTCTGCAAGTTAAGGGTACCAAAAGGGTGAGTAAAACCACATACAAACATACAGAAACAATTAGGAATGCCTAAGACATAGACATCCCCGCATACGGGCTCGAACGCACGCAAGCGTGCACGCACGCACGCGTGCCCGAGCCCCCGGACACCCCCCCGAGCCCCCGGGAAACCACACGCGTGGTCCCGCACGCATACGCACGCACTTGCACGCACGCACGCGCAACCGCGCCCGCCGGCGCACTGCCCCGCGCCCAGCCGCGCACCCGGACGCGCTGCCCGCGCGCCCAGGACCCCATCCGCGCGCCCGCGCGCGCCCGACAGCACCCGCGCGCACGCGCGTATGCGCACGCGCGCGCCTGCGCGCCCGTCTGCGCCCTCCAGCGCGCCTGCCTGCGCGCGCACGCGCACGGACGGCCCCGCGCGCGCGCCCAGCCGTCCATCATCCCTCCCCAGCCCCCCACATGCATCCAAACCCAAACACCACCCATGCAAGCCCTCTCCAAGCACCCTAGCATGCCCAAAAACCAATACAAGAAGAGGAAAAAACTCACCAAATGAGAGGGGGGGAGGAAAGGGGGACGTAGGGGCTCACAAGCGCACCCTCGGCCACCCCGATCACCACCGCTGCTACTCCCACCTCTTCTATGCTTCCCTTGCTTCCTCTTCTTCACTTAGACATTAACACAAACACATGGGGGGCTGGCTGATTAGAGAGGGGAAGGAAAAGAGAAGGGATGTGGAAGAGAAAGAAAGAATCAACAACAACAACAACAACAACATAAACACACCTTCTTCTTCATTGTGCTCCTTCTTCTCCATCACCATCTCTTCCTCCTCCCAAAACACACAACAATGGGGGCTGGACCAGACCCAAAAGGGGTGAAAAAAATGGCTAAGGTCGTAACATTTGGGGTGGTATTTATAGGCAAAGTCGGGCTGAAAGACCAAGTCGTCCTCGGACTTAAAACTCTGCGCAGCCTTCACTTAAACGACCATAACTTCCTCAATACAGCTCAGAATTGCATGATTTTACTGGCATTTGAAAGATAAGACGATTATCTACAACTTTCATGTTTACACCTAGATCAAATAACCCCTCCAGCTATTCCGAAATCTAGGCTAAACATCTTACAGGGCTGCTGCCTGGATTTTCTCAACTTCGGGGTATACATGGAAAAATACCCATAACTTTTAATATACGAATCCAATTGATCCAATTCCACTTCTATATGGAAGCTATATCAAAACTGGACATCTCGTAATAATATCGGATTTTTACCTCATCATCTTGGATTTTAACAAAATCAAATACGAATACCAATTCAAAACTGCATAATTCCAAAAACGTTATCGGAATTAAATGAAAATTATATGGGCAGTATTAAACAATACCAGGACCCATAATATGCAGTTATATCTTCAATCAGAGTCCTTAAACCCCAGAAGGTAGCTAAAAATCAAAATTTTAGCGACTCCGATCGAAATTAGGACTCTAAATGACACAGGTCTAACAACTAAATCCAACTAGCATTTTTCGACCCAAACAACAATTTGTTTTTTACATTGTCACCAATTTTTCGACTGGAACCGCGTTCTGCCACCCAAACCGCGATTTTCGTTCGAAAGTCATTTTTTGACCCGGGCACTACCCAAATATCAATTTTCTACCCAAACAGCATTTCATGACCGAAACGTCATTTTATGGACCCAAACAGTACTCTCCGACCCAAAAGACAATTTTTTTTTATGTAAACGTCATGTTTTGACGAACACTGTTTGTTCGATGCAGACACCATTTCCCGATCAAAACATGGCCAAAATCCCATTAATCCCAAAAAACATTTTTCAACCCAAACACTATTTTATTTTTACCCAAACATCATTTTTCAACCGAAGTTCGACCCAAACACCGTTATTCCGACCTAAACAGGATCTTCCAACTCAAACACGACCCAAAAGGCATTTTTCGACCAAAACCGCCGTTTTTATTATAAAAACCGCATCTTGTAATCCAAATTGCGTTTTTGACCCAAGAACGGCATGAACATCCTTTTATTGACCAAAACAGCACTTTCCGGAGATTTTTTTTACCCAACCAGCATTTTGTCGACCCGTACATCATTTTCCGATCAAAGACAGCATTTTACGACTCAAACACAACCCATACACGATTTTTTTTTAACGAAACGCCTTTTCTGGGAGCAAACCGGATTTTGTGACCCAAATTGCAATTCAGACCCAAAAAGGACATAAACCACTTTTTTTTTTTTTGTCAAAAACAGCATCGTCAGAACCAAACAGAATTTTGTCGACCCCAACGTCATTTTTTTCTATGCATGCTGCATTTTTCGACCTAAACAATATTTTTTTGGCCCAGAAAACAGTTTTTAGGCTCAAACACCATCTTTAGTCCCGAACAACATTTTTTCGCCCGAACATCATTTCTTCGACCCAAATACCATCCTACAAGCCAAACAGCATTTTCTGCCTCAAACAAAACGCAAACAGCGTTTTTCGAGCTGAACAGCATTTTTTTTTTACATAATCACGAATTCTCGACCCAAATATCATTTTTTTTAACCAACCACCATTTTTTCGACCCACACACCATTTTTTCGACCGAGACGGTTTTTTCTGGCCCAAACAGCGTTCTTCCACCCAAACCACGATTTTCATACCCACACCGCATTTAACGACCCAAACGTCATTTTTTCGACCCAAACCGTATTTTCCGACGGAAAAGCCATTTTCCGACCTAAACAACATTTTTTTTTTACCGAACATCATTTTTTCGCTGCAAACACAATTTCCCGATCAAAACATGGCCAAAATCCCATAATTCCGGCCCAAACAACATTTTTCAACCCAAGCACAACTTTTCTTTTACCCAAACATCATTTTTTAATCCAACTACGACCCAGACACCATTATTTCGGCCAAAACAACATCTTCAACTCAAACATGACCCAAAAAACATTTTTCGACAAGAATTGCATTTTTTTTTATACAAACCGCATTTTGTAACCCAAGTTGCATTTTTGACCCGAAAACGACATAAACATCCTTTTGTTTACCAAAACAGCACTTTCCATACCACAAAAGAATTATTTCGACCCAAACAATATTTTGTCGACCCAAACATCATTTTTCGGACCAAGACAGATTTTTACGACACAAACACGACCCGGACACCATTTTCTCGACCCAAACAGCATTGTTTGGGTGCAGACAGAATTTTGTGGCACAAATTGCCATTTCGACCTAAAAACGACCTGAACCACATTTTTTCAACGAAAACAACTTTTTATGAACCAAACAACATTTTGTCGTCCTCAACATCAATTTGTTATACCCATGCTGCATTTTCCGACCACACAACATTTTTTTTTTTACCCAAACAACAGTTACTGGACTCAAACACCATTTTTAGACTCGAACAGCGTTTCTCGACCCAAACATCATTTTTTCGTCCCAAATATCATTCTTCAACCCAAACCGCATTTTTCGACCCAAACAGCATTTCTTGACGCAAACTAAATCCAACTAGCATTTTTCGAGCCAAACAACAATTTGTTTTTTACATAGTCACCAATTTTTCGACTGGAACCGCGTTCTGCCACCCAAACCGCGATTTTCGTTCGAAAGTCATTTTTTGACCCGGGCACTACCCAAATATCAATTTTCTACCCAAACAGCATTTCATGACCGAAACGTCATTTTTTGGACCCAAACAGTACTCTCCGACCCAAAAGACAATTTTTTTTTTATGTAAACGTCATGTTTTGACGAACACTGTTTGTTCGATGCAGACACCATTTCCCGATCAAAACATGGCCAAAATCCCATTAATCCCAAAAAACATTTTTCAACCCAAACACTATTTTATTTTTACCCAAACATCATTTTTCAACCGAAGTTCGACCCAAACACCGTTATTCCGACCTAAACAGGATCTTCCAACTCAAACACGACCCAAAAGGCATTTTTCGACCAAAACCGCCGTTTTTATTATAAAAACCGCATCTTGTAATCCAAATTGCGTTTTTGACCCAAGAACGGCATGAACATCCTTTTATTGACCAAAACAGCACTTTCCGGAGATTTTTTTTACCCAACCAGCATTTTGTCGACCCGTACATCATTTTCCGATCAAAGACAGCATTTTACGACTCAAACACAACCCATACACGATTTTTTTTTAACGAAACGCCTTTTCTGGGAGCAAACCGGATTTTGTGACCCAAATTGCAATTCAGACCCAAAAAGGACATAAACCACTTCTTTTTTTTTTGTCAAAAACAGCATCGTCAGAACCAAACAGAATTTTGTCGACCCCAACGTCATTTTTTTCTATGCATGCTGCATTTTTCGACCTAAACAATATTTTTTTGGCCCAGAAAACAGTTTTTAGGCTCAAACACCATCTTTAGTCCCGAACAACATTTTTTCGCCCGAACATCATTTCTTCGACCCAAATACCATCCTACAAGCCAAACAGCATTTTCTGCCTCAAACAAAACGCAAACAGCGTTTTTCGAGCTGAACAGCATTTTTTTTTACATAATCACGAATTCTCGACCCAAATATCATTTTTTTTAACCAACCACCATTTTTTCGACCCACACGGTTTATTCTGGCCCAAACAGCGTTCTTCCACCCAAACCACGATTTTCATACCCACACCGCATTTAACGACCCAAACGTCATTTTTTCGACCCAAACCGTATTTTCCGACGGAAAAGCCATTTTCCGACCTAAACAACATTTTTTTTTTACCGAACATCATTTTTTCGCTGCAAACACAATTTCCCGATCAAAACATGGCCAAAATCCCATAATTCCGGCCCAAACAACATTTTTCAACCCAAGCACAACTTTTCTTTTACCCAAACATCATTTTTTAATCCAACTACGACCCAGACACCATTATTTCGGCCAAAACAACATCTTCAACTCAAACATGACCCAAAAACATTTTTCGACAAGAATTGCATTTTTTTTTATACAAACCGCATTTTGTAACCCAAGTTGCATTTTTGACCCGAAAACGACATAAACATCCTTTTGTTTACCAAAACAGCACTTTCCATACCACAAAAGAATTATTTCGACCCAAACAATATTTTGTCGACCCAAACATCATTTTTCGGACCAAGACAGATTTTTACGACACAAACACGACCCGGACACCATTTTCTCGACCCAAACAGCATTGTTTGGGTGCAGACAGAATTTTGTGGCACAAATTGCCATTTCGACCTAAAAACGACCTGAACCACATTTTTTCAACGAAAACAACTTTTTATGAACCAAACAACATTTTGTCGTCCTCAACATCAATTTGTTATACCCATGCTGCATTTTCCGACCACACAACATTTTTTTTTTTACCCAAACAACAGTTACTGGACTCAAACACCATTTTTAGACTCGAACAGCGTTTCTCGACCCAAACATCATTTTTTCGTCCCAAATATCATTCTTCAACCCAAACCGCATTTTTCGACCCAAACAGCATTTCTTGACGCAAACTAAATCCAACTAGCATTTTTCGAGCCAAACAACAATTTGTTTTTTACATAGTCACCAATTTTTCGACTGGAACCGCGTTCTGCCACCCAAACCGCGATTTTCGTTCGAAAGTCATTTTTTGACCCGGGCACTACCCAAATATCAATTTTCTACCCAAACAGCATTTCATGACCGAAACGTCATTTTTTGGACCCAAACAGTACTCTCCGACCCAAAAGACAATTTTTTTTTTATGTAAACGTCATTTTTGACGAACACTGTTTGTTCGATGCAGACACCATTTCCCGATCAAAACATGGCCAAAATCCCATTAATCCCAAAAAACATTTTTCAACCCAAACACTATTTTATTTTTACCCAAACATCATTTTTCAACCGAAGTTCGACCCAAACACCGTTATTCCGACCTAAACAGGATCTTCCAACTCAAACACGACCCAAAAGGCATTTTTCGACCAAAACCGCCGTTTTTATTATAAAAACCGCATCTTGTAATCCAAATTGCGTTTTTGACCCAAGAACGGCATGAACATCCTTTTATTGACCAAAACAGCACTTTCCGGAGATTTTTTTTACCCAACCAGCATTTTGTCGACCCGTACATCATTTTCCGATCAAAGACAGCATTTTACGACTCAAACACAACCCATACACGATTTTTTTTTAACGAAACGCCTTTTCTGGGAGCAAACCGGATTTTGTGACCCAAATTGCAATTCAGACCCAAAAAGGACATAAACCACTTTTTTTTTTTTTGTCAAAAACAGCATCGTCAGAACCAAACAGAATTTTGTCGACCCCAACGTCATTTTTTTCTACGCATGCTGCATTTTTCGACCTAAACAATATTTTTTTGGCCCAGAAAACAGTTTTTAGGCTCAAACACCATCTTTAGTCCCGAACAACATTTTTTCGCCCGAACATCATTTCTTCGACCCAAATACCATCCTACAAGCCAAACAGCATTTTCTGCCTCAAACAAAACGCAAACAGCGTTTTTCGAGCTGAACAGCATTTTTTTTTTTACATAATCACGAATTCTCGACCCAAATATCATTTTTTTTAACCAACCACCATTTTTTCGACCCACACACCATTTTTTCGACCGAGACGGTTTTTTCTGGCCCAAACAGCGTTCTTCCACCCAAACCACGATTTTCATACCCACACCGCATTTAACGACCCAAACGTCATTTTTTCGACCCAAACCGTATTTTCCGACGGAAAAGCCATTTTCCGACCTAAACAACATTTTTTTTTTACCGAACATCATTTTTTCGCTGCAAACACAATTTCCCGATCAAAACATGGCCAAAATCCCATAATTCCGGCCCAAACAACATTTTTCAACCCAAGCACAACTTTTCTTTTACCCAAACATCATTTTTTAATCCAACTACGACCCAGACACCATTATTTCGGCCAAAACAACATCTTCAACTCAAACATGACCCAAAAAACATTTTTCGACAAGAATTGCATTTTTTTTTATACAAACCGCATTTTGTAACCCAAGTTGCATTTTTGACCCGAAAACGACATAAACATCCTTTTGTTTACCAAAACAGCACTTTCCATACCACAAAAGAATTATTTCGACCCAAACAATATTTTGTCGACCCAAACATCATTTTTCGGACCAAGACAGATTTTTACGACACAAACACGACCCGGACACCATTTTCTCGACCCAAACAGCATTGTTTGGGTGCAGACAGAATTTTGTGGCACAAATTGCCATTTCGACCTAAAAACGACCTGAACCACATTTTTTCAACGAAAACAACTTTTTATGAACCAAACAACATTTTGTCGTCCTCAACATCAATTTGTTATACCCATGCTGCATTTTCCGACCACACAACATTTTTTTTTTTACCCAAACAACAGTTACTGGACTCAAACACCATTTTTAGACTCGAACAGCGTTTCTCGACCCAAACATCATTTTTTCGTCCCAAATATCATTCTTCAACCCAAACCGCATTTTTCGACCCAAACAGCATTTCTTGACGCAAACTAAATCCAACTAGCATTTTTCGAGCCAAACAACAATTTGTTTTTTACATAGTCACCAATTTTTCGACTGGAACCGCGTTCTGCCACCCAAACCGCGATTTTCGTTCGAAAGTCATTTTTTGACCCGGGCACTACCCAAATATCAATTTTCTACCCAAACAGCATTTCATGACCGAAACGTCATTTTTTGGACCCAAACAGTACTCTCCGACCCAAAAGACAATTTTTTTTTTATGTAAACGTCATTTTTGACGAACACTGTTTGTTCGATGCAGACACCATTTCCCGATCAAAACATGGCCAAAATCCCATTAATCCCAAAAAACATTTTTCAACCCAAACACTATTTTATTTTTACCCAAACATCATTTTTCAACCGAAGTTCGACCCAAACACCGTTATTCCGACCTAAACAGGATCTTCCAACTCAAACACGACCCAAAAGGCATTTTTCGACCAAAACCGCCGTTTTTATTATAAAAACCGCATCTTGTAATCCAAATTGCGTTTTTGACCCAAGAACGGCATGAACATCCTTTTATTGACCAAAACAGCACTTTCCGGAGATTTTTTTTACCCAACCAGCATTTTGTCGACCCGTACATCATTTTCCGATCAAAGACAGCATTTTACGACTCAAACACAACCCATACACGATTTTTTTTTAACGAAACGCCTTTTCTGGGAGCAAACCGGATTTTGTGACCCAAATTGCAATTCAGACCCAAAAAGGACATAAACCACTTTTTTTTTTTTTGTCAAAAACAGCATCGTCAGAACCAAACAGAATTTTGTCGACCCCAACGTCATTTTTTTCTATGCATGCTGCATTTTTCGACCTAAACAATATTTTTTTGGCCCAGAAAACAGTTTTTAGGCTCAAACACCATCTTTAGTCCCGAACAACATTTTTTCGCCCGAACATCATTTCTTCGACCCAAATACCATCCTACAAGCCAAACAGCATTTTCTGCCTCAAACAAAACGCAAACAGCGTTTTTCGAGCTGAACAGCATTTTTTTTTTTACATAATCACGAATTCTCGACCCAAATATCATTTTTTTTAACCAACCACCATTTTTTCGACCCACACACCATTTTTTCGACCGAGACGGTTTTTTCTGGCCCAAACAGCGTTCTTCCACCCAAACCACGATTTTCATACCCACACCGCATTTAACGACCCAAACGTCATTTTTTCGACCCAAACCGTATTTTCCGACGGAAAAGCCATTTTCCGACCTAAACAACATTTTTTTTTTACCGAACATCATTTTTTCGCTGCAAACACAATTTCCCGATCAAAACATGGCCAAAATCCCATAATTCCGGCCCAAACAACATTTTTCAACCCAAGCACAACTTTTCTTTTACCCAAACATCATTTTTTAATCCAACTACGACCCAGACACCATTATTTCGGCCAAAACAACATCTTCAACTCAAACATGACCCAAAAACATTTTTCGACAAGAATTGCATTTTTTTTTATACAAACCGCATTTTGTAACCCAAGTTGCATTTTTGACCCGAAAACGACATAAACATCCTTTTGTTTACCAAAACAGCACTTTCCATACCACAAAAGAATTATTTCGACCCAAACAATATTTTGTCGACCCAAACATCATTTTTCGGACCAAGACAGATTTTTACGACACAAACACGACCCGGACACCATTTTCTCGACCCAAACAGCATTGTTTGGGTGCAGACAGAATTTTGTGGCACAAATTGCCATTTCGACCTAAAAACGACCTGAACCACATTTTTTCAACGAAAACAACTTTTTATGAACCAAACAACATTTTGTCGTCCTCAACATCAATTTGTTATACCCATGCTGCATTTTCCGACCACACAACATTTTTTTTTTACCCAAACAACAGCTACTGGACTCAAACACCATTTTTAGACTCGAACAGTGTTTCTCGACCCAAACATCATTTTTTCGTCCCAAATAAAGGAGTCTCCACGCCTGGATGGACGACACGAACCCCAAAGGAGCAACGTCTGTATCGCCCACGAACTGGAAGGACCTCCGACCAGGGACGTGAAAAGCCACCGACTTTGCAAAACAGTCGATGGTGGCGTGACTCACTGCTAGCCAATCCATCCCCAGCCCGCACTGCCCCGAGCCCAGCCCGCACTCGGACCCCCACCAGCACACACACGCACGTGCACGCACGCGTGCACGTGCCCCTGCACCGCCTGGCCGCGCGCCCAGACGCGCTGCCGAACCTCCCCGCGCGCGCGCGCACGCTCGCGCGCGCCCGTGCGTACTGCGCGCCGCCAGCATCCGCGCAACCCGCGCGCACGCCTCGCGCGACCCGCGCGCAGCCTTGCGCGCTCCTGCGCGCCCGCCAGTGCTCGCGAACGGACCCGCGCGCGCCCGCCTGTGCTCGCGGACAGACCCGCGCGCGTCCGCCTGTGCCTGTCTGCCCGCCTGCGCGCTTACCTGCGCGCGCACGCGCGCGGACAGGCCCCCCCCCCGCGCGCCCAAACCCTTTTAACCCTCCCCACCCTACACA
>JAUJYO010000851.1:0-29000 GCA_030737845.1 Acorus calamus
TTGATTTTTTCGATCCAAGCACGACCCGGACGTCATTTTTCTCCCTAAACAGTATATTTCATACCAAGCAAGATTTTTTTGACCCAAACAGCATTTTTCGAGGCGAACAACATTCTTTTTCAGGCGAACGGCATTCTTCAACCCAAAAGGCAGTTTTCGAAGCGAAAAGCATTTTTCGATCCAAACACAACCAAAACTGTACTTTTTCAACCCAATCAGCACATTTCGGTCCAAAATATAATTCTTGACCCAAAACATCGTTTTCATACCAAAACAAAATTTCTCAACCCAAACTGCATTTTTCGACGCAAAATACATTTTTCGACCCCAAAGATACCCAAAAGCAATTTTTTTTTTCTTCTGACTAAAACACCATGTTTTCAAGCTAAATATCATATTTTGACGCAAATAACATTTTGCTATTATCCAGCATCATTTTCGGACCCGAACAGCGTTTTGCGGCCCAAAATAAACGATTTTCAACCCAAATATCATTTTTCGACCCGAACAACATTTTCCTGAACCCAAGCAGCACTTTCCCTGTCAGAAAAACGTTTTTCGACCCCGACAGAATTTTTTCGACCCGAACATCATTCTTTTTACAACCCAGACGTAATTTTTGGACTAAACCACAACCCAAATACCAATTTTTGGATCAAAACAACATTTTGTTAGACGAACATCATTTTGAAACACAAATCGCATCATCGACGCAAAAACGACCTAAACATCATTTTCTCGAGCAGATGAGAACTTTCCAAACAATAAAAGAATTTTTTGACCCAAACAGCATTTCGTCTGCCTGAACATCACTTTTCCATCAACACAGCTTTTTTCGACTAGAACACGACCCAAACACATTACTTTCGAACCAAACAACATTTTCTGGCACAAACCGGATATTGTGGCCCAAGTCGCATTTTCGACCCAAAAATGACACAAACCTCATTTTTTCGATCAAAACAGCGTTTTCTGAACTCCAACATCATTTTTCGAGAAAAAAAAACATCTTCTAAACTCCAAACAGCAATTTCTCGATCGAAACAACAATTTTAGACCCAAAAAACTTTTTTTTTTCGACCCAAACAACAATTTTCAACCAAATCTAAATTTTTCTACAACCCAAACGTAGAAATCATCTTTCTATCGAAACACGACCCAAAACTGCACTTTATCTAACCTAACTGCACTTTATCTAACCTAACTTTCTGAACTCAAACACCATTTTTTTAAACGAAAATCATTTTTAAACCCAAAAGACAATTCACAACCAAAACAACATTTTTTTTAACCCAGACAGCATATTATCACCCAAATATTATATTTCGACCCAAACCTGGCCCAATGATCATTTTCAGATCCGAACAACTTTTCCAAACACAAACTGCATTTTTCGACGCAAAATACATTTTTCGACCCCAACCGGATCCAAACACCGTTATTTAGACCGAAACAGCGTTTTACGACCCAGGCACGGCCCAAAACACATTTTTGGACCCAGAAAGCAATTATTTTTACCCGAGCAGCGTTTGTTTAATGGAAACTAAATTTTTAGAACCAAACCCTATTCCGCCAGCGCGATCCGCAATTGTCGACCCAAACCTCTTTTTTTCGACTGAAATTGATTTTTTCGAGCCAAACACGACCCGGACGTCATTTTTCTCCCTAAACAGTATATTTCATACCAAGCCAAGATTTTTTTTTGACCCAAACACCATTTTTCGATGAGACACAACAATGTTTTTCACGCGAATAGCATTCCTCAACCCAAACGGCAGATTTCGAAGCAGAAAGCATTTTTCGATCCAAACACAACCAAAACTGCACTTTTTCAACCCAATCAGCACTTTTTTTTTCAACCCAGACAGCATTATCTCACCAGAATATTATATATCGACCCAAAGCTCATTTTCAGACCCCGAAAAACATTTCCAAACCCAAACTGCATTTTTCAACGCATAATACTTTTTTCGACCCCAACTCGATCCAAACTCCAACACTTCGACCGAAACAGCATTTTTCGACCCAGGCACGACCCAAAACACATTTTTGGACCCTGAAAGCATTTATTTTTACCCTAGAAGCGTTTGCTTGATGCAAACCTAATTTTTAGAACCGAACCCTATCCCTCCAACGCGATCCGCAATTGTCGACCCAAACCTCATTTTTTTCGACTAAAATTGATTTTTTCGATCCAAGCACGACCCGGACGTCATTTTTCTCCCTAAACAGTATATTTCATACCAAGCAAGATTTTTTTGACCCAAACAGCATTTTTCGAGGCGAACAACATTCTTTTTCAGGCGAACGGCATTCTTCAACCCAAAAGGCAGTTTTCGAAGCGAAAAGCATTTTTCGATCCAAACACAACCAAAACTGTACTTTTTCAACCCAATCAGCACATTTCGGTCCAAAATATAATTCTTGACCCAAAACATCGTTTTCATACCAAAACAAAATTTCTCAACCCAAACTGCATTTTTCGACGCAAAATACATTTTTCGACCCCAAAGATACCCAAAAGCAATTTTTTTTTTCTTCTGACTAAAACACCATGTTTTCAAGCTAAATATCATATTTTGACGCAAATAACATTTTGCTATTATCCAGCATCATTTTCGGACCCGAACAGCGTTTTGCGGCCCAAAATAAACGATTTTCAACCCAAATATCATTTTTCGACCCGAACAACATTTTCCTGAACCCAAGCAGCACTTTCCCTGTCAGAAAAACGTTTTTCGACCCCGACAGAATTTTTTCGACCCGAACATCATTCTTTTTACAACCCAGACGTAATTTTTGGACTAAACCACAACCCAAATACCAATTTTTGGATCAAAACAACATTTTGTTAGACGAACATCATTTTGAAACACAAATCGCATCATCGACGCAAAAACGACCTAAACATCATTTTCTCGAGCAGATGAGAACTTTCCAAACAATAAAAGAATTTTTTGACCCAAACAGCATTTCGTCTGCCTGAACATCACTTTTCCATCAACACAGCTTTTTTCGACTAGAACACGACCCAAACACATTACTTTCGAACCAAACAACATTTTCTGGCACAAACCGGATATTGTGGCCCAAGTCGCATTTTCGACCCAAAAATGACACAAACCTCATTTTTTCGATCAAAACAGCGTTTTCTGAACTCCAACATCATTTTTCGAGAAAAAAAAAATCTTCTAAACTCCAAACAGCAATTTCTCGATCGAAACAACAATTTTAGACCCAAAAAACTTTTTTTTTTCGACCCAAACAACAATTTTCAACCAAATCTAAATTTTTCTACAACCCAAACGTAGAAATCATCTTTCTATCGAAACACGACCCAAAACTGCACTTTATCTAACCTAACTGCACTTTATCTAACCTAACTTTCTGAACTCAAACACCATTTTTTTAAACGAAAATCATTTTTAAACCCAAAAGACAATTCACAACCAAAACAACATTTTTTTTAACCCAGACAGCATATTATCACCCAAATATTATATTTCGACCCAAACCTGGCCCAATGATCATTTTCAGATCCGAACAACTTTTCCAAACACAAACTGCATTTTTCGACGCAAAATACATTTTTCGACCCCAACCGGATCCAAACACCGTTATTTAGACCGAAACAGCGTTTTACGACCCAGGCACGGCCCAAAACACATTTTTGGACCCAGAAAGCAATTATTTTTACCCGAGCAGCGTTTGTTTAATGGAAACTAAATTTTTAGAACCAAACCCTATTCCGCCAGCGCGATCCGCAATTGTCGACCCAAACCTCTTTTTTTCGACTGAAATTGATTTTTTCGAGCCAAACACGACCCGGACGTCATTTTTCTCCCTAAACAGTATATTTCATACCAAGCCAAGATTTTTTTTTGACCCAAACACCATTTTTCGATGAGACACAACAATGTTTTCACGCGAATAGCATTCCTCAACCCAAACGGCAGATTTCGAAGCAGAAAGCATTTTTCGATCCAAACACAACCAAAACTGCACTTTTTCAACCCAATCAGCACTTTTTTTTTCAACCCAGACAGCATTATCTCACCAGAATATTATATATCGACCCAAAGCTCATTTTCAGACCCCGAAAAACATTTCCAAACCCAAACTGCATTTTTCAACGCATAATACTTTTTTCGACCCCAACTCGATCCAAACTCCAACACTTCGACCGAAACAGCATTTTTCGACCCAGGCACGACCCAAAACACATTTTTGGACCCTGAAAGCATTTATTTTTACCCTAGAAGCGTTTGCTTGATGCAAACCTAATTTTTAGAACCGAACCCTATCCCTCCAACGCGATCCGCAATTGTCGACCCAAACCTCATTTTTTTCGACTAAAATTGATTTTTTCGATCCAAGCACGACCCGGACGTCATTTTTCTCCCTAAACAGTATATTTCATACCAAGCAAGATTTTTTTGACCCAAACAGCATTTTTCGAGGCGAACAACATTCTTTTTCAGGCGAACGGCATTCTTCAACCCAAAAGGCAGTTTTCGAAGCGAAAAGCATTTTTCGATCCAAACACAACCAAAACTGTACTTTTTCAACCCAATCAGCACATTTCGGTCCAAAATATAATTCTTGACCCAAAACATCGTTTTCATACCAAAACAAAATTTCTCAACCCAAACTGCATTTTTCGACGCAAAATACATTTTTCGACCCCAAAGATACCCAAAAGCAATTTTTTTTTTCTTCTGACTAAAACACCATGTTTTCAAGCTAAATATCATATTTTGACGCAAATAACATTTTGCTATTATCCAGCATCATTTTCGGACCCGAACAGCGTTTTGCGGCCCAAAATAAACGATTTTCAACCCAAATATCATTTTTCGACCCGAACAACATTTTCCTGAACCCAAGCAGCACTTTCCCTGTCAGAAAAACGTTTTTCGACCCCGACAGAATTTTTTCGACCCGAACATCATTCTTTTTACAACCCAGACGTAATTTTTGGACTAAACCACAACCCAAATACCAATTTTTGGATCAAAACAACATTTTGTTAGACGAACATCATTTTGAAACACAAATCGCATCATCGACGCAAAAACGACCTAAACATCATTTTCTCGAGCAGATGAGAACTTTCCAAACAATAAAAGAATTTTTTGACCCAAACAGCATTTCGTCTGCCTGAACATCACTTTTCCATCAACACAGCTTTTTTCGACTAGAACACGACCCAAACACATTACTTTCGAACCAAACAACATTTTCTGGCACAAACCGGATATTGTGGCCCAAGTCGCATTTTCGACCCAAAAATGACACAAACCTCATTTTTTCGATCAAAACAGCGTTTTCTGAACTCCAACATCATTTTTCGAGAAAAAAAAAACATCTTCTAAACTCCAAACAGCAATTTCTCGATCGAAACAACAATTTTAGACCCAAAAAACTTTTTTTTTTCGACCCAAACAACAATTTTCAACCAAATCTAAATTTTTCTACAACCCAAACGTAGAAATCATCTTTCTATCGAAACACGACCCAAAACTGCACTTTATCTAACCTAACTGCACTTTATCTAACCTAACTTTCTGAACTCAAACACCATTTTTTTAAACGAAAATCATTTTTAAACCCAAAAGACAATTCACAACCAAAACAACATTTTTTTTAACCCAGACAGCATATTATCACCCAAATATTATATTTCGACCCAAACCTGGCCCAATGATCATTTTCAGATCCGAACAACTTTTCCAAACACAAACTGCATTTTTCGACGCAAAATACATTTTTCGACCCCAACCGGATCCAAACACCGTTATTTAGACCGAAACAGCGTTTTACGACCCAGGCACGGCCCAAAACACATTTTTGGACCCAGAAAGCAATTATTTTTACCCGAGCAGCGTTTGTTTAATGGAAACTAAATTTTTAGAACCAAACCCTATTCCGCCAGCGCGATCCGCAATTGTCGACCCAAACCTCTTTTTTTCGACTGAAATTGATTTTTTCGAGCCAAACACGACCCGGACGTCATTTTTCTCCCTAAACAGTATATTTCATACCAAGCCAAGATTTTTTTTGACCCAAACACCATTTTTCGATGAGACACAACAATGTTTTCACGCGAATAGCATTCCTCAACCCAAACGGCAGATTTCGAAGCAGAAAGCATTTTTCGATCCAAACACAACCAAAACTGCACTTTTTCAACCCAATCAGCACTTTTTTTTTCAACCCAGACAGCATTATCTCACCAGAATATTATATATCGACCCAAAGCTCATTTTCAGACCCCGAAAAACATTTCCAAACCCAAACTGCATTTTTCAACGCATAATACTTTTTTCGACCCCAACTCGATCCAAACTCCAACACTTCGACCGAAACAGCATTTTTCGACCCAGGCACGACCCAAAACACATTTTTGGACCCTGAAAGCATTTATTTTTACCCTAGAAGCGTTTGCTTGATGCAAACCTAATTTTTAGAACCGAACCCTATCCCTCCAACGCGATCCGCAATTGTCGACCCAAACCTCATTTTTTTCGACTAAAATTGATTTTTTCGATCCAAGCACGACCCGGACGTCATTTTTCTCCCTAAACAGTATATTTCATACCAAGCAAGATTTTTTTGACCCAAACAGCATTTTTCGAGGCGAACAACATTCTTTTTCAGGCGAACGGCATTCTTCAACCCAAAAGGCAGTTTTCGAAGCGAAAAGCATTTTTCGATCCAAACACAACCAAAACTGTACTTTTTCAACCCAATCAGCACATTTCGGTCCAAAATATAATTCTTGACCCAAAACATCGTTTTCATACCAAAACAAAATTTCTCAACCCAAACTGCATTTTTCGACGCAAAATACATTTTTCGACCCCAAAGATACCCAAAAGCAATTTTTTTTTTCTTCTGACTAAAACACCATGTTTTCAAGCTAAATATCATATTTTGACGCAAATAACATTTTGCTATTATCCAGCATCATTTTCGGACCCGAACAGCGTTTTGCGGCCCAAAATAAACGATTTTCAACCCAAATATCATTTTTCGACCCGAACAACATTTTCCTGAACCCAAGCAGCACTTTCCCTGTCAGAAAAACGTTTTTCGACCCCGACAGAATTTTTTCGACCCGAACATCATTCTTTTTACAACCCAGACGTAATTTTTGGACTAAACCACAACCCAAATACCAATTTTTGGATCAAAACAACATTTTGTTAGACGAACATCATTTTGAAACACAAATCGCATCATCGACGCAAAAACGACCTAAACATCATTTTCTCGAGCAGATGAGAACTTTCCAAACAATAAAAGAATTTTTTGACCCAAACAGCATTTCGTCTGCCTGAACATCACTTTTCCATCAACACAGCTTTTTTCGACTAGAACACGACCCAAACACATTACTTTCGAACCAAACAACATTTTCTGGCACAAACCGGATATTGTGGCCCAAGTCGCATTTTCGACCCAAAAATGACACAAACCTCATTTTTTCGATCAAAACAGCGTTTTCTGAACTCCAACATCATTTTTCGAGAAAAAAAAACATCTTCTAAACTCCAAACAGCAATTTCTCGATCGAAACAACAATTTTAGACCCAAAAAACTTTTTTTTTTCGACCCAAACAACAATTTTCAACCAAATCTAAATTTTTCTACAACCCAAACGTAGAAATCATCTTTCTATCGAAACACGACCCAAAACTGCACTTTATCTAACCTAACTGCACTTTATCTAACCTAACTTTCTGAACTCAAACACCATTTTTTTAAACGAAAATCATTTTTAAACCCAAAAGACAATTCACAACCAAAACAACATTTTTTTTAACCCAGACAGCATATTATCACCCAAATATTATATTTCGACCCAAACCTGGCCCAATGATCATTTTCAGATCCGAACAACTTTTCCAAACACAAACTGCATTTTTCGACGCAAAATACATTTTTCGACCCCAACCGGATCCAAACACCGTTATTTAGACCGAAACAGCGTTTTACGACCCAGGCACGGCCCAAAACACATTTTTGGACCCAGAAAGCAATTATTTTTACCCGAGCAGCGTTTGTTTAATGGAAACTAAATTTTTAGAACCAAACCCTATTCCGCCAGCGCGATCCGCAATTGTCGACCCAAACCTCTTTTTTTCGACTGAAATTGATTTTTTCGAGCCAAACACGACCCGGACGTCATTTTTCTCCCTAAACAGTATATTTCATACCAAGCCAAGATTTTTTTGACCCAAACACCATTTTTCGATGAGACACAACAATGTTTTTCACGCGAATAGCATTCCTCAACCCAAACGGCAGATTTCGAAGCAGAAAGCATTTTTCGATCCAAACACAACCAAAACTGCACTTTTTCAACCCAATCAGCACTTTTTTTTTCAACCCAGACAGCATTATCTCACCAGAATATTATATATCGACCCAAAGCTCATTTTCAGACCCCGAAAAACATTTCCAAACCCAAACTGCATTTTTCAACGCATAATACTTTTTTCGACCCCAACTCGATCCAAACTCCAACACTTCGACCGAAACAGCATTTTTCGACCCAGGCACGACCCAAAACACATTTTTGGACCCTGAAAGCATTTATTTTTACCCTAGAAGCGTTTGCTTGATGCAAACCTAATTTTTAGAACCGAACCCTATCCCTCCAACGCGATCCGCAATTGTCGACCCAAACCTCATTTTTTTCGACTAAAATTGATTTTTTCGATCCAAGCACGACCCGGACGTCATTTTTCTCCCTAAACAGTATATTTCATACCAAGCAAGATTTTTTTGACCCAAACAGCATTTTTCGAGGCGAACAACATTCTTTTTCAGGCGAACGGCATTCTTCAACCCAAAAGGCAGTTTTCGAAGCGAAAAGCATTTTTCGATCCAAACACAACCAAAACTGTACTTTTTCAACCCAATCAGCACATTTCGGTCCAAAATATAATTCTTGACCCAAAACATCGTTTTCATACCAAAACAAAATTTCTCAACCCAAACTGCATTTTTCGACGCAAAATACATTTTTCGACCCCAAAGATACCCAAAAGCAATTTTTTTTTCTTCTGACTAAAACACCATGTTTTCAAGCTAAATATCATATTTTGACGCAAATAACATTTTGCTATTATCCAGCATCATTTTCGGACCCGAACAGCGTTTTGCGGCCCAAAATAAACGATTTTCAACCCAAATATCATTTTTCGACCCGAACAACATTTTCCTGAACCCAAGCAGCACTTTCCCTGTCAGAAAAACGTTTTTCGACCCCGACAGAATTTTTCGACCCGAACATCATTCTTTTTACAACCCAGACGTAATTTTTGGACTAAACCACAACCCAAATACCAATTTTTGGATCAAAACAACATTTTGTTAGACGAACATCATTTTGAAACACAAATCGCATCATCGACGGAAAAACGACCTAAACATCATTTTCTCGAGCAGATGTGAACTTTCCAAACAATAAAAGAATTTTTTGACCCAAACAGCATTTCGTCTGCCTGAACATCACTTTTCCATCAACACAGCTTTTTCGACTAGAACACGACCCAAACACATTACTTCCGAACCAAACAACATTTTCTGGCATAAACCGGATATTGTGGCCCAAGTCGCATTTTCGACCCAAAAATGACACAAACCTCATTTTTTCGACCAAAACAGCGTTTTCTGAACTCCAACATCATTTTTCGAGAAAAAAAACATCTTCTAAACTCTAAACAGCAATTTCTCGATCGAAACAACAATTTTAGACCCCTTAATGAATACTACACCACATCCTCAACGCTTGAAACTGGTGCCGCACGCAAACTCTATGGTATACCCCTGATAAACAGAACGGAGGAGACTACGGTCTCCAACCGGTACATGGGGTATCTCTGGCACCACTAGTGGACCTATCGCTAAGGGTATCTACTGGATCGTCACGCGGGCCGCCCGCAGCTCCCGGATCTCTCGCGCCTGCTCAGCCAACGCTCCAGTCTATGCCTCCAGTGCTCTAGTCTGAGTGTCCAGAAGATCTTCCATCTCAGCGTTAGCTCGCGCCCACGCTGGAGGCATCCCGCGCAAGTCCTGGCCCAACAGCCGAGAACTCTCAAGTAGACTCCTCGCCTCCAGTAGGTTCGAAAACCTCCGAAGCCCAAGGGTGACCACGTCCACGCGCCCGTCTCCGAGGAGGCATATCAGCAACTAAGGAACCAGCACTAGGATCAGAATACTCATCTCGAAATCCTAGGACTCATCTCAAAGAAAACAATTGGCTCTGACAGGACATGGCTCTGATACCAACTTTTGTCACGCCCTAGGGCGGCCGTCCCCGAGACGTGGCAAATATATAAATGATATCAGTAATCCATACACGAGGTCAAATAAATACTCCACAATAGAAAAGACAATAAACAAGCAACTGACATCAAATATATACAAATAGCGGAAGCTCAAACGACTAAGTCTGTAATTCAAAGACATATTACAGACTAGAGTACACAATCAATTGTCCTGTGAGAGCCAATATATACAATAACTGACATCAACAATCTACATACCGTGCACAAGCACAAGTATAATACATACAATGAAAAGGGAATGCTGATAGCCTCCGACTCGCAAGACATCCAACGCGAACGCGGGTCTCCTACTCGGATGGCGCCAGGGGAGCTCTTCTCTTGGATCCGACTCAGCGTCAACTGGGGAAAAACATAAGCGAGGGGTGAGCTACAAGCTCAGTGAGTGGTCAGAAACCAAACACCAACACCAACATTCGATCCTAAGGCAATCACCTATCAAGGAAACCATGGGTAGAAACCCAACGGTTAACAAGGTCACACGGCGGTGCAACCATACCTCATCCTCGCCCTAGCCCCCACAGGGGTGAGCCTAGGGACTTGAAGGACAAACTTGCTGTTCTACACCGTTCGTCATCCGGTAGTGCTCTCCCGGGCAGCCTCTACCTGGAGCCGGCCACAGTCAGTACACTGTCGACAGCGTCGATGGTACCTACAGGTGGGGGTCCACCTAGGGCGGCTCGTACCTAGGAAGCATCCACACGGATCCGGCGAAGGGGAGAACAATTCATGCTCGCAATATCATCCGGTGGTCCACCCTCGCGTAGCCTCACCTGGTACACTCCCATGATCAGTACATCCGCCGAATGCATCGGGAGTACTTACAAGTGGGAGTCCTCTGTCAGGGCAGCTTCAACATCTGGGCCACGACATGCGACGATATTGGGAGGAACCACTACTTGTTCGCAGCGCGAACCCCATGGGAAAACCTACTACACAAGCTGGTGGGTCGAGTATCAACTCGAGCCCACCCCACTCACGCCAATACCCTCACCCTCACCCCGATAGGTGACATAGGATCTTGGGAGCAATACCCTCACCCTCACTCCGACGGGTGACATAGGATCTTGGGACAATACCCTCACCCTCACTCCGACGGGTGACATAGGATCTTGGGAAATTACACGAACTGGCAGATCGAACCAACGCCGACCCACCACACCCTCACCCTCACCCCCTCCTCGGGGTGGCATAGGCTCTTAGGGGAGAGGTCGATTGTTCTACTCCACTCGTCTTCCGGTAGTCTCTCCCGGTGTGGCCTCTACTACCTCGTGCACAGGGTTCAGGCCTCTACCGGACTAGTCTCCCAAGACCGCTACCTCAGCTGTATGGGCACACCAACACGCGTCATGAGTAGTATCGGGGAGATCTCCACCGGACTTTACTACGCCGGGCAGTCTCTACTCGGAGCCGACGAAGGAAAGAACACTCGACACCCGCGAATACGATCCCTTTGGATCCGTCATCATCGGTTATCAAACACCGATAAGCGCAATGAATTCTCATGAATTCCCTCCAGAGCGCATAACTCAGATGCGGGGAAGACATTTAATTCTAAATGTCAAAGCCATGGTATGACCCCACAAGAGGTCATACACTTGTCTAACACATTAGACAAGAATCATGGCCATACCGGCATATATATATAATATGCAACTAACAACCCTACGATGGCCTACTTAAACATGCATACATGGCATCAAACAGATAAATATACACAAATTACAACCTAACATACGTTGGATAACACCAACCTAGAAGGGAAGGGTTAAGCGCGATCTGCGCAACAACAGGTGCATGCCAATAGTTCCAAGCAAGCATGAGTTAAGTAGGAACTACATCTACTTGCTCAGCTTGCAATAAGAGGGAGGGCGAGAGAGAGGGAAGACCTCATCCTCTCTTGAAGCGGGTCATAGCTTTGCCGCAACTAGATGGGTGCAACAACTATACCAAACCCTCGAGTACTAAATCAGGAATATTACGCATACACCCCGTTATTAACCCAAGTTAGACATGCCAGATGTGTTCAATTAATAATAAGGGTAGTAATTCAACAAAATAACCTAAGTCATGCCATATTCTATACAATACATAGGCAAGTATAAGGTAGAATAGGGGTTCTACACAATATACGAGCTATACAACCTAGCATGCATGATATCTAACATATTTAGGGTGCAATTAAAGCCCCATGGAAGCGCGAAGCACGACTACGTGCATCGAGCGCTCCCGGAAGGGTTGGAATCAAACCACTCACCGATACCCGGGTCGTCGCGCATCCCAACCGACGAGGTCTGCAAGCCAAGGGTACCAAAAGGGTGAGTAAAATCATATAAAAACATATAAAACCAATTAGGGATGCCTAAGACATAGACATCCACGCATACGGGCTCGAACGCACGCACGCATGCACGCACGCACGTGTGCTCGAGCCCCCCGGACACCCACCCGAGGGTGCCGACCCTCCGCACGCCCAAAACGGGCCCCGGGCAGCACCCGCGCGCGGCCCCTGCGCCCCGCGCGCGCATGCCGCGCGCCCTGCGTGCCCGCCGCGCGTAGACGCGCGCTCCGCGCGCAGACAGCGCGCGGATACGCTCCCCCGCGCGCGCACACCCCGCGCGTGCGCACGCGCGCACGCGCGCTTCCGCGCGTCCCAGCGCCTCCCAGCGCCCCGCGCGCGCCTCAGCGCGTGCTAGCGCCCCGCGCGCGCCCGCGTGCGCGCTCGCGCGTGCGGACCCACGCGCCCAGCCACCAAACTCCCTCCCCCAAGCCCCCACTTGTACCCAAACACAAATACCGCCCAAGCATGCCCTCCCAAGCATCCTCAAAGCCATAAAAACCAACCAAAGAAGAGGGAGAACTTACCCAAATGAGAGGGGGGATGGAAAGGGGAGCGTAGGGCTCACAAGCGCACCCTCGGCCACCCCGATCACCACCACTGCCACCACCACCTCTTCTATGCCTCCCTTCCTTCTTCTTCTTCATTGGGACATATCAACAAACACATGGGGGGCTGGCTGATTAGAGAGGGGAAGGAAAACACATGGGATTTGATAGGGGAGGAGGAGATGAGAAACAACAACACAACTTATACACACCAACCTTTATTCCTTCACTTCCAACTCCTCTTCTTCTTGCTCCATCTCCTTCTCCTTCTCCTCCTCCAAATACACACCAAAAGAGGGAAAAAGAGAGGCCAAACCGAGGCTGAAGAGCTGAAGTCGTGCACATTTTGTGTCACGCCCCAGGGCGGCCGTCCCCGAGACGTGGCAAATATATAAATGATATCAGTAAATCCATAGACGAGGTCAAATAAATACTCCACAATAGAAAAGGCAATACACAAGTAACTGACATCAAATATATATACAAAAAGCGGAAGCTCAAATGACTAAGTCTGTAATTCAAAGACATATTACAGACTGGAGTACACAATCATCTGTCCTGTGAGAGCCAATATATAACAATAACAGACATCAACACTCTACATACCGTGCGCAAGCACAAGTATAATACATACAATAAAAGTGGAATGCTGATAGCCTCTGACTCGCAAGACATCCAACGCGAACGCGGGTCTGCTACTCGGATGGCGCCAGGGGAGCTCTTCTCTTGGATCCGACTCAGCGTCAACTGGGGAAAAACATAAGCGACGGGTGAGCTACAAGCTCAGTGAGTGGTCAGAAACCAAACACCAACACCAAACATTCGATCCTAAGGCAATCACCTATCAAGGAAACCATGGGTAGAAACCCAACGGTTAACAAGGTCACACGGCGGTGCAACCATACCCTGCCCTCGCCCTAGCCCCCACAGGAGTGAGTCTAGGGACTCGAAGGACAACTTGCTATTCTACACTGTTCGTCATCCGGTAGCGCTCTCCCAGGCAGCCTCTACCTGGAGCCGGCCACGGTCAGTACACTGTCGAGCGCATCGATGGTACTTACAGGTGGGGGTCCACCCAGGGCGGCTCGTACCTAGGAAGCATCCACACGGATCCGGCGAAGAGGAGAACGATAATTCAGGCTTGCAACATCGTCCGGTGGTCCACCCTCGTGTAGCCTCACCTGGTACACTCCCCTGATCAGTACATCTGCCGAATGCATCGGGAGTACCTACAAGTGGGAGTCCTCTGTCAGGGCAGCTTCTACGTCAGGACCCCGGTATACGACGATATTGGGAGGAAACACTACTTGTTCGCAGCGCGAACCCTATGGAAAGCCAATCGCTCAAGCTGGTGGGTCAAGTATCAACTCGAGCCCACAACACTCACACCAACACCCTCACCTCCGAAGGGTGACCTAGGTTGTCGGAAGTAACTGTACCAATCCCTCACCTCCACCCCAAAAGGGGTGTCCCAGTCTCTTGGGAAGAGACTAGATCGTTTCTAAGCCCTTGGTCCACCGGTAGCCCTTTCCCCGGGTAGCCTCTGCCTGACATACTCCCACGATCAGTACACTGTCGACCACAGCGATGGTACCTACAGATGGGAGCCCGGTGCCAAGACAGCAATGGTACGCTGAGAAGTTCCTACACGGATCCAACGAAGGGGAAAAACGATAACTCATGCTCGCAGCGCAAACCCCACGGCATCTCGTCTCCTCGTCCATCACCAAGGCAGGGGCAAACCGAGAGAGTCTCGTGAAACGTGTGGAGTAGTCCGTCACTGACATGGTACCCTGCGTCAGCTGCTCGAACTCCCGCATCACGATCTGCCGCGTCGAGAACGGGAAGTACTCCGCCAAGAAGTGGTTCCGGAACCCGGCCCAAAGGAGTCGCTCCACACCCTCCGGAAGGTCCATAGATCGGGTGGCCCACCAGTCGGCGGCGCTACCCTTCAACATGAACGTGGCCAACGAGACACGCTGCCGGTCGGTGCAGTGCATGGTCGAGAAGATCTTATCTATCTCCATCAACCAACGCTCTGGGGCAAGGGGGTCCGTCGTCGAGCCGTAGAACTCGGGAGGGTGAAGCTTCAGAAAGGCGGTGAGGCCGGTCTGATGCACACGGGCCGCTGCCTCTAGCTCCTCCTCCCTCTGCTCAGGTCCATGAGCTCCGACTGCAGGAATCTCCACTGGTACTGGGGGTACCTCTGGCACCACGGGTGGATCTGCTGCTAAGGGTACCTGCGGAGCCGCCTCGCGAGCTGCCCGCAGTTCCTGAATCTCTCGCGCCTGCTCAGCCAGCGCTCTCGTCTGAGCCTCCAGCGCCCTCGTCTGAGTCTCCAGAAGGTCCGCTATCCGAGCGTAAGCACGCTCCCATGCAGGAGGCTCCTGCGCAGGTCCTGGCCCAACGGCCGAGGACCTCTCAGTAGACTCCTCGTCTCCGGCAGGTCTGGAATCCACCGAAGCCCGAGGGCGACCACGTCGACGTATCAATCCCCGAGGAGGCATATCAGCAACCTAAAGAACCAGCACTAGGATCAGGATACTCATATAGAAATCCTAGGACTCATCTCTAACAAGAAACAATTGGCTCTGACAGGACCAGGCTCTGATACCAACTTTTGTCACGACCCAGGGCGGCCGTCCCCGAGACGTGGCAAGTATATATATGATATCAGTAATACGTACATGAAGTCAATAAATACACCACAATGTCAAAGGCGATAAAGCGAAATCAAGTAACTGACATCAAATACATACGAAAATAGCGGAAGCAAAACTACTAAGTCTGTGATTCAAAGATATATAACAGACCAGAGTACTCAATCAAATTGTCCTGTGAGAGCCAATATATACTACAAAAGACAACATCAAGCAATACACTGTGCCCAAGCACAAGTAGAAATACATACAAGAAAATGGGGGATGCTGAGGGCCTCTCACTCGCAAGATGTCTAACGTGAACGCTGTGTCCTACTGGAATCGCGTCTCAGGGAGCTCCTCCTTCAGATCCGGATCAGCGACAACTGGAGAAAACATATGCGAGGGGTGAGCCACACGCTCAGTGAATGAAACAATTCATGTAACATACTTCATATAACTTCAAACAACCAACAAGTCCCTCACCCTCACCCCGAAGGGTGACCTAGGGTCTTGGGAAATTGCACAATCTGGTCGGTCGGACCAACACCGACCCATTACACTCTCACCCTCACCCCCTCCTCGGGGTGGCATAGGCTCGGAAGAAAAAAAAGGTCGATTGTTCTGCACCACTCGTCTTCCGGTAGTCTCTCCCGATGTGGCCCCTACTACCTGGTGGCCTCCCGGGTCCCTATCTCTGCAATATGGGCACACCAACATGCGTCGTGGATAGTTCCCAGGAGCATCCCATGGGGTTCAGGCCTCTACCGGACTAGCCTCCCACGATCACTGCCTCCGCCGTATGGGCACACCAACACGCGTCATGAGTAGTATCAGGGAGGTCTCCACCGGACTTTACTACGCCGGGCAGTCTCTACGCGGCACCGACGAAGGTAAGAACACTCGACACCTCGAATATGATCCCTAAAGAATCCGTCGTCATCGGTTAACAGACACCGATAAGCGTAATGAATTCACTCGAATTCCCACCGGGGCGCATAACTCAGATGCGGGGAAGACATTTCATTTTAAGTGTCCATGCCATAGTATGACCCCCGTGGGCGGTCATACACTTGCCTAATTTCATTAGGCAAGAACATAAGACCTAAGCATGCATCTATTCTTAACAAATAATAAGATTAATCATGGAAGCGCCTCAAGTTAATTAATATACAAGACATGATTATTACCTACGGCATGCTTCTACTTATGCCTCTTTATGTGATTAATTAGATTAGATTAGGTGGGGACATGCATAAATCAGGGTTATTTAAATAAGGAGGCATGTTATCTAGCATGGACGGCTTTTATTCCTTATACATGGATGCATAATACCTAACATGCAACATCTGATCATGACATGAGTGCAGTCCTAGCAAAACAAGCATCTATGTGAACATTTACACACTATTCGACGAGTTATATGCAGTTATGGTACCCCAGGGGAGGGCGATGCACTCCAACGTGCATCGAACGCCTCCTACTGGGTTGGATTGATCCACTCACCGTAAACCGGGTCGTCGCGCGACCGCCCGCCAAGACCTGTGAGGCAAGGGTAACGAAAATGGTAAATAAGCTACATAACAACACTTAAAATTACCCAAAAATGCCAAAGGCTTAGATATGCATGCATACGGGCTCGCACGCATGCGAGTACGCGCGTACGCACGCATATCCGAGCGCCCCGACACCTACCCGAGCCCCGGGCAGCCACACGCGTGGCCCCCGCACACATGCGCACGTGCACGCGCTCCCGCACCCGTCCGCGCGCCCAGACCTTCTGCCCGCGCGCCACGCGCGTCCCCGCGCGCGCCCAGACGCGCTGCCGCGCGCGCGCACCCGCTCGCGCGCACTGCGCGCCTGCCCGCGCCCGCTCGCCTGCACTGCTCCCCTCGCGCGCACGCCCGCGCACGCCTGCGCGTACGCGCACGCCCGCGCGCGCCCCAACCTGCCGCCTGTCCTGCGCGCCCGACTGCGCGCGCACGCGCGCGGAAAGGTCCGCACGCGCGCCCAAGCTTCCAAAAGCACCCCCCCCCACCCCTCACTCACCCAAACACAAGCACATAGTGTGCAAGGTCCTCTAACACCTACCCAACCCTTGAAAAATCAAATAAAGAAGAGAGAGGCTCACCAAGAGAGGGGGAGTGAAAGGGGGGGAGATCCGGTGCTTTCCGTGCACCCGCAACTCCCACAACAGCCACCACCACTACCACCACCCCTTCAGCTTCTCCAACAGCCCTTCTTGGCTGAAAACAGGGGAAATGGGAGCTTGAGAGGGAGCCAAAGAGAGGGAAACAACAACAACAACAACAACACATGCACAAACCTTCTTGTGCCCCTTCTATGGCTTCTTCTCCTTCTTGATTTTCCTCTTCAAAGCACACACACACTCACACACAAACAGGGGCTGGAGAGGCACGTTGAGAGGGAGAGAGTGGAGAGAAAGTGAGTAAAACTCACATTTGGGGGGGGTGAGGAGAAGGGGAAAAAGGGGGGTAGGTTTAAGCCTAAAGTCACCCACTCACACATCAAAAGACCAAGTGCTTTCTTCATCACTAAGCAAGGGGAGGTGAGGTTACCTAGGGTGATCACATTCACCAAAATATCTAAACACTATTCCACTTAACGAATCTGTTTCGAAGAAAACCCGGATACGATTCAGAACTGCATAATTTTCCAAACGTTACCGGAATTCAATGAAATTTTTATGGGTGGTACAGAATGGTACCAGGACCCATAATATGCAGTTAGATTTCCAATCGGAGTACTCTAGCTCACGCAGATAGCTAAAAGCCAAAATTTTAGCGGCTCCGATCGAAAAATGAAAAAATTTGAAAATGGCCAGAACTGACCCAAAGGTTACCCATAGGCTAAAAAGTGACATATATATAACATTCTTCCCCCCTTAGGAAATTTTGTCCACAAAATTTAATACAAAAACATCTAAGAAGGAAAAAGATGTGGATATGCGTCACGCATGGCGTCCTCGCGCTCCCAAGTGGCCTCGGCACCAGAACGGTGCTGCCATCGCACCTTAACCAACTGGACGGTCTTGGTGCGGAGCCTCTTCTCGCGCCGGTCCAGGATCTCGATCGGCTGCTCCACGAATGACAAGTCCGGCTCGAAGACAAGCGGCTCGAACGGGATAACGTGGGCAGGATCGTGAACGTAACGCCTCAGCTGCGAGACATGGAAGACGTCATGGGCCTGAGCCAACTGTGGGGGCAAGGCTAGGCGATAGGCCACCTCCCCAATCCGCTCCAGAATGAGAAACGGGCCAATAAAACGCGGACTAAGCTTGCCCCGCACACCGAAACGGAAGATGCCCTTCGACGGGGACACCTTCAGAAAAACATGGTCACCAACCTCGAAGGCGAGCTCACGGCGACGGCGATCGGCGTAGCTCTTCTGACGGCTCTGAGCGGTACGGATACGCTCACGAATTGTCTTGACCTTCTCTGAGGTCAGGCGGACGATCTCTGGTCCCTCCAACTGGCGCTCTCCTACCTCATCCCAACACAAGGGAGACCTACAGCTGCGGCCATAGAGTGCCTCATATGGTGCCATCCGAATACTCGAGTGGTAGCTGTTGTTGTAGGCGAACTCCACCAACGGAAGGTGCCTCTCCCAACTACCCCCGAAGTCAAGGATGCAGGCCCGCAACATGTCCTCCAAGGTCTGAATCGTCCTCTCTGACTGGCCATCGGTCTGTGGGTGAAACGCCGTACTGAAATGGAGGTTCGTACCAAGGGCGTGCTGGAGGCTACGCCAGAACCTCGAAGTAAATCTCGCGTCTCTATCAGAAATGATACTGACCGGGGTGCCGTGGAGACGAACGATCTCTGTGACAAACAACTGCGCCAAGGTGTCCAGAGAGTCGGTGAGTCGGACGGGGAGGAAATGAGCAGACTTCGTCAGTCGGTCGACGATTACCCAGATGGCATCGCGACCTGAACGTGACTTCGGTAGACCCGAAACAAAGTCCATAGTAATCTGCTCCCACTTCCACTGAGGAATCTCAATGGACTGCAGCTTCCCCGCAGGACGCTGATGCTCCGACTTCACCTGCTGGCATACTAAGCAACGGGCAACGAAACGGCCAACATCTGCCTTCATCCCGCGCCACCAGTAGCCACGACGAAGGCCCCTGTACATTTTCGTGCCTCCCGGATGCACTGTGTACCTCGAGCGATGGGCCTCGTCCAAGATCTTCTGCTTCAGCTCTGCGTCGTCAGGAATACATACCCGGCCTCTGAACCGCAGGATCCCATCCTCATGAATCTGGTAGTCCGGTCGCTCGCCCCGGGCGACGCCTTCAGAAAGGACCAGAAAGTGCGGATCCCGCCCCTGTGCCGTGCGGATCTCGTCGAGGAGAACAGGCTGCACCACTAACCTGGCCAGATAGCCACCAGCAGGCGTCTCCCGAACACTGATCCAGCAAGCGGCCTCCTCCAGAAGCCTCCAACGACGCACAGCCATGTGGGCGGCCATGCCCAAGGGCTGCCTACTAAGAGCATCTGCTACGACATTCGCCTTACCCGGATGGTAAGCGATGTCACAATCATAGTCCGTCAGGAACTCGACCCAACGTCTCTGACGCATGTTGAGTTCCGGCTGGGACTGCAGATAAGTCAGGCTCTTGTGATCCGTGAAGAGCTCAAACTCCTCACCATAGAGGTAGTGCCTCCAAATCTTCAGCGCAAAGATGATCGCTGCTAACTCCAGGTCATGGGTGGGGTAATTCTGCTCATGGGGCTTCAACTGACGCGACGCGTAAGCAACAACCTTACCGTTCTGCATCAGGACGCAACCCAAACCCAGCCGCGACGCATCGGAGTAGACTGCGAATCCGCCACTTCCCGACGGAATGGTAAGAACGGGCGCTGAGGTGAGTCTCCGCTTCAGCTCCTGGAAGCTCTCCTCGCAAGATGGGGACCACTCGAACCGGACATCCTTCCGAGTGAGGCGGGTCAGAGGGACGGCTATCTTCGAGAAACCCTCAACGAACCTCCGGTAATAGCCTGCCAAACCCAGGAAGCTCCGAATCTCGGTGGGGTTCGACGGTCGCCGCCAATTCGACACGGCAAGCGTCTTCTCCGGGTCCACAGATATACCCTCACCGGAAATCACATGGCCAAGGAAAGCCACACGCTCTAACCAAAACTCGCACTTACTGAACTTGGCGAACAACTGATGTCTAGCCAAAGTCTCCAAGACAGTGCGAAGATGGTCAGCGTGCTCCTCAAGACTCCTTGAGTACACCAAAATATCGTCAATGAAGACCACCACGAAGGAGTCGAGGAAGGGTCGAAACACCCGATTCATCAAATCCATGAAAGCTGCCGGCGCATTCGTTAACCCAAACGGCAGAACTCGAAACTCGTAGTGCCCGTAACGGGTACGAAAGGCCGTCTTCGGAATATCCGACTCCCGGATCTTCAGCTGATAGTAGCCCGAACGGAGATCGATCTTAGAGAAGACACACGCTCCCTGGAGCTGGTCAAACAGATCATCAATCCGCGGTAAGGGGTACTTGTTCTTCACGGTCCGCTTGTTCAGCTGTCTGTAATCAATACACAAACGCAGCGAACCGTCCTTCTTCCGAACAAACAAGACAGGGGCTCCCCACGGAGAAACACTCGGACGTGCAAACCCCTTCTCAAGCAACTCCTCCAGCTGCTCTTTCAGCACCTTCAACTCTGCTGGGGCCATCCGGTACGGAGCCCTCGAAATCGGCTCGGTCCCCGGAATCAGATTAATCTCAAACTCGATCGCGCGATCCGGTGGTAAGCCTGGAAGATCCACAGGGAAGACCTCCGGATATTCCGCCACGATAGGAGTCTGACTGATATCAACCCGCAGCGGTGCGTCCTCGTCCACAATGCACGCCAGGTAACCCTCGCATCCGCCCTGAAGGAGTCTCCACGCCTGGATGGACGACACGAACCCCAAAGGAGCAACGTCTCTATCGCCCACGAACTGGAAAGACCTCCGACCAGGGACGCGAAAAGACACCGACTTCGCAAAACAGTCGATGGTGGCGTGACTCACTGCCAGCCAGTCCATCCCCAGGATGGCGTCAAAGTCCGTCATGGCGAGCTCGATCAACTCCACTGGGAACTCATGCTCCGAAATCACCACAGTACATCCCCGATACACAGAGCGAAGGAGAATACGGTCTCCGACCGGCAATGATATCTCCAGCATAACATCTAGAGGGGTCGACACCACACCCATTCGTCTCGCGAAAGCGGGAGACACGAACGAATGTGTGGCCCCGGAATCAAACAACACATAAGCAGGAAACTGGGATATCAGAACAATACCTCGGACCACGCTACCCGAAGCCTGCGCATCCTCAGCGGTAAGTGCTGCCACACGCCCCTGAACGAGCTGCGGCTGAGGAGCAGGGGCACGCCTCGCGGGCTGCACTGCCTGCCTCCTCTGGTCAAACCGACCGCCCTGTGGCTGCTGCTGGCGTGGCTGCTGCTGTTGGCGCGGCACCTGCTGCGGCTGGCGCGGCACCGGCTGTTGCTGACGCGGCACCTGCTGCGGCTGCTGAAACTGAAGTCTAGGCGCAGGAGGTCGGCCAGCATCGGGGCAGTCCAAGATGACGTGCCCGACTCGCTGACAATGGAAACAGCGACGTAGCTCCGGTCGCCTCGCCTGTGCCGGAAAGGCGGTAATGGGCGCAGGGCCTCGCACTGGCACCACATCCACAGGAGAAGCAGCGGCCGCTGGTCGATCCACGCGGGGCCGCTTGCCCTTGTGCCGCCCCGAATCCTGACTCCTAGGTGGCCTCTGGTCCGCGAAAAGGGTAAGAGTAGCAGAGGAAATCCCAAGGTCACGCTCGACTGTCCTTGCCCGAGACACCAGGTCGGTGTACCTCGAGAGTGCCTCCGAGGAAACATGCACCCTGATGGCGCTGTTGAGACCCATCTCAAACCGACGGCATCTCGTCTCCTCGTCCATCACCAAGGCAGGGGCAAACCGAGAGAGTCTCGTGAAACGTGTGGAGTAGTCCGTCACTGACATGGTACCCTGCGTCAGCTGCTCGAACTCCCGCATCACGATCTGCCGCGTCGAGAACGGGAAGTACTCCGCCAAGAAGTGGTTCCGGAACCCGGCCCAAAGGAGTCGCTCCACACCCTCCGGAAGGTCCATAGATCGGGTGGCCCACCAGTCGGCGGCGCTACCCTTCAACATGAACGTGGCCAACGAGACACGCTGCCGGTCGGTGCAGTGCATGGTCGAGAAGATCTTATCTATCTCCATCAACCAACGCTCTGGGGCAAGGGGGTCCGTCGTCGAGCCGTGGAACTCGGGAGGATGAAGCTTCAGAAAGGCGGTGAGGCCGGTCTGATGCACACGGGCCGCTGCCTCTAGCTCCTCCTCCCTCTGCTCGGGTCCATGAGCTCCGACTGCAGGAATCTCCACTGGTACTGGGGGTACCTCTGGCACCACGGGTGGATCTGCTGCTAAGGGTACCTGCGGAGCCGCCTCGCGAGCTGCCCGCAGTTCCTGAATCTCTCGCGCCTGCTCAGCCAGCGCTCTCGTCTGAGCCTCCAGCGCCCTCGTCTGAGTCTCCAGAAGGTCCGCTATCCGAGCGTAAGCACGCTCCCATGCAGGAGGCTCCTGCGCAGGTCCTGGCCCAACGGCCGAGGACCTCTCAGTAGACTCCTCGTCTCCGGCAGGTCTGGAATCCACCGAAGCCCGAGGGCGACCACGTCGACGTATCAATCCCCGAGGAGGCATATCAGCAACCTAAAGAACCAGCACTAGGATCAGGATACTCATATAGAAATCCTAGGACTCATCTCTAACAAGAAACAATTGGCTCTGACAGGACCAGGCTCTGATACCAACTTTTGTCACGACCCAGGGCGGCCGTCCCCGAGACGTGGCAAGTATATATATGATATCAGTAATACGTACATGAAGTCAATAAATACACCACAATGTCAAAGGCGATAAAGCGAAATCAAGTAACTGACATCAAATACATACGAAAATAGCGGAAGCAAAACACTAAGTCTGTGATTCAAAGATATATAACAGACCAGAGTACTCAATCAAATTGTCCTGTGAGAGCCAATATATACTACAAAAGACAACATCAACCAATACACTGTGCCCAAGCACAAGTAGAAATACATACAAGAAAATGGGGGATGCTGAGGGCCTCTCACTCGCAAGATGTCTAACGTGAACGCTGTGTCCTACTGGAATCGCGTCTCAGGGAGCTCCTCCTTCAGATCCGGATCAGCGACAACTGGAGAAAACATATGCGAGGGGTGAGCCACACGCTCAGTGAATGAAACAATTCATGTAACATACTTCATATAACTTCAAACAACCAACAAGTCCCTCACCCTCACCCCGAAGGGTGACCTAGGGTCTTGGGAAATTGCACAATCTGGTCGGTCGGACCAACACCGACCCATTACACCCTCACCCTCACCCCCTCCTCGGGGTGGCATAGGCTCGGAAGAAAAAAAAGGTCGATTGTTCTGCACCACTCGTCTTCCGGTAGTCTCTCCCGATGTGGCCCCTACTACCTGGTGGCCTCCCGGGTCCCTATCTCTGCAATATGGGCACACCAACATGCGTCGTGGATAGTTCCCAGGAGCATCCCATGGGGTTCAGGCCTCTACCGGACTAGCCTCCCACGATCACTGCCTCCGCCGTATGGGCACACCAACACGCGTCATGAGTAGTATCAGGGAGGTCTCCACCGGACTTTACTACGCCGGGCAGTCTCTACGCGGCACCGACGAAGGTAAGAACACTCGACACCTCGAATATGATCCCTAAGAATCCGTCGTCATCGGTTAACAGACACCGATAAGCGTAATGAATTCACTCGAATTCCCACCGGGGCGCATAACTCAGATGCGGGGAAGACATTTCATTTTAAGTGTCCATGCCATAGTATGACCCCCGTAGGGCGGTCATACACTTGCCTAATTCCATTAGGCAAGAACATAAGACCTAAGCATGCATCTATTCTTAACAAATAATAAGATTAATCATGGAAGCGCCTCAAGTTAATTAATATACAAGACATGATTATTACCTACGGCATGCTTCTACTTATGCCTCTTTATGTGATTAATTAGATTAGATTAGGTGGGGACATGCATAAATCAGGGTTATTTAAATAAGGAGGCATGTTATCTAGCATGGACGGCTTTTATTCCTTATACATGGATGCATAATACCTAACATGCAACATCTGATCATGACATGAGTGCAGTCCTAGCAAAACAAGCATCTATGTGAACATTTACACAATATTCGACAAGTTATATGCAGTTATGGTACCCCAGGGGAGGGCGATGCACTCCAACGTGCATCGAACGCCTCCTAACTGGGTTGGATTGATCCACTCACCGTAAACCGGGTCGTCGCGCGACCGCCCGCCAAGACCTGTGAGGCAAGGGTAACGAAAATGGTAAATAAACTACATAACAACACTTAAAATTACCCAAAAATGCCAAAGGCTTAGATATGCATGCATACGGGCTCGCACGCATGCGAGTACGCGCGTACGCACGCATATCCGAGCGCCCCGACACCTACCCGAGCGCCCGGGCAGCCACACGCGTGGCCCCCGCACACATGCGCACGTGCACGCACGCGTGCACGCGCTCCCGCACCCGTCCGCGCGCCCAGACCTTCTACCCGCGCGCCCACGCGCGCCCCCGCGCGCCCACGCGCGTCCCCGCGCGCGCCCAGACGCGCTGCCGCGCGCGCGCACCGCTCGCGCGCACTGCGCGCCTGCCCGCGCCCGCTCGCCTGCACTGCTCCCCTCGCGCGCACGCCCGCGCACGCCTGCGCGTACGCGCACGCCCGCGCGCGCCCCAACCTGCCGCCTGTCCTGCGCGCCCGACTGCGCGCGCACGCGCGCGGAAAGGTCCGCACGCGCGCCCATGCTTCCAAAAGCACCCCCCCCCCCACCCCTCACTCACCCAAACACAAGCACATAGTGTGCAAGGTCCTCTAACACCTACCCAACCCTTGAAAAATCAAAATAAAGAAGAGAGAGGCTCACCAAGAGAGGGGGAGTGAAAGGGGGGGAGATCCGGTGCTTTCCGTGCACCCGCAACTCCCACAACAGCCACCACCACTACCACCACCCCTTCAGCTTCTCCAACAGCCCTTCTTGGCTGAAAACAGGGGAAATGGGAGCTTGAGAGGGAGCCAAAGAGAGGGAAACAACAACAACAACAACAACACATGCACAAACCTTCTTGTGCCCCTTCTATGGCTTCTTCTCCTTCTTGATTTTCCTCTTCAAAGCACACACACACTCACACACAAACAGGGGCTGGAGAGGCACGTTGAGAGGGAGAGAGTGGAGAGAAAATGAGTAAAACTCACATTTGGGGGGGGTGAGGAGAAGGGGAAAAAAGGGGGGTAGGTTTAAGCCTAAAGTCACCCACTCACACATCAAAAGACCAAGTGCTTTCTTCATCACTAAGCAAGGGGAGGTGAGGTTACCTAGGGTGATCACATTCACCAAAATATCTAAACACTATTCCACTTAACGAATCTGTTTCGAAGAAAACCCGGATACGATTCAGAACTGCATAATTTTCCAAACGTTACCGGAATTCAATGAAATTTTTATGGATGGTACAGAATGGTACCAGGACCCATAATATGCAGTTAGATTTCCAATCGGAGTACTCTAGCTCACGCAGATAGCTAAAAGCCAAAATTTTAGCGGCTCCGATCGAAAAATGAAAAAATTTGAAAATGGCCAGAACTGACCCAAAGGTTACCCATAGGCTAAAAAGTGACATATATATAACAGCGATGGTACCTACAAATGGGAGCCCGGTGCCAGGACAGCGTTTCCAACGCCGGGAAGTTCCTACACGGATCCAACGAAGGGGAAAAACAATCTACGCTCGCGAATACGATCCTCTTGGATCCGTCGTCATCGGTCATCAAACACCGATTAAGCGCAACGAATTCTCATGAATTCCCTCCAGGGCGCATAACTCAGATGCGGGGAAGACATTTAATTATTAGTGTCAAAACCATGGTATGACCCCACAAGAGGTCATACACTTGTCTAACACATTAGACAAGAATCATGGCCATATCGGCATATATATATATATATATATATATATATATATATATGCAAATAACTACCCAACGATGACCTACTTAAACATGCATACATGGCATCAAACAGATAAACACACACAAATTACAACCTAATATACGTTGGATAAAACCAACCTAGAAGGGAAGGGTTAAGCGCGATCTACGCGACAACAGGTGCATGCCAATAATTCCAAGCAAACCCGAGTCAAGTAGGAACTACCTCTACTCACTCGGTTCGCGAAGAGAAGGAGGGCGAGGGAGAGGGAATGCCTCATCCTCTCTCGAGCTGGTCATAGTTTTGCCCCAACAGATGGGTGCAACAACTATACCACACCCTCGAGTCCTAAATCGGAGGAATATTACGCATACACCCGTTATTAACCCAAGTTAAACATGCTTGATAAATAGGGGTAGTCATTCAATCAAAATTACCTAAGTCATGCCATATTCTATACAATACATAGGCAAGTATAAGGTAGAATAGGGGTTCTACACAATATACGAGCTATACAACCTAGCATGCATAATATCTAGCATATTTAGGGTGCAAATAAAGCCCCATGGAAGCGCGAAGCACGACTACGTGCATCGAACGCTCCCGGAAGGGTTGGAATCAAACCACTCACCTAACGAGCGCACGGCTCGCGAAACGCAATAGAGCGACGAATTGAATCCGAAGCCTGAAATCAAACTGCCAAGGATCATCCAATGGTTGCATTTGGCTATAACAAGCTGCTTGACACCACGAAGCACTCCGAACGCGTCTGAGCACCGCAAGCACGCCCTTGAGTACCCCGTGCACGCTGCCCATGCACCCCGCACGCATCAAACAACGTTAAGCACGTCCTCGAACACCTCGTGCATGCTTCCCACGCACTCCGCACGCATCGGGCAAGGCCAAGCACTCCCTCGAGCACCTCGTGCACGCTGCCCGCACACTCCGCACGCATCGGGCAAGGCCAAGCACGCCCTCGAGCACCTCGTGCACGCTGCCCGCACACTCCGCACGCATCGGGCAAGGCCAAGCACGCCCTCGAGCACCTCGTGCACGCTGCCCGCACACTCCGCACGCATCGAACAACGTCACGCACACCCTCGAGCACCCCGTGCACGCTGCCCGCACACTCCGCACGCATGCGAGCACCTCATGCACGCTTCCCGCGCACTCCGCACGCATGCAAGCACGCCGAGCGCGCACCCGCAGCCCCCGCATACCTCTTATGTGATCTCGAGTGTACCAATGCGTCAATCCCACGCCCCAACTAGTACACAAACACGAGTTTAGATGATGCATGAGGAAAGCCAATGGAAAGAGGAGAAGAAGAGGCATACTTGGTTCACTCACACATATCCACAAACATGTGGCATGCACACCTACACAACACATACAACTTGAGCATGTGCTTCTCCCTCTTCAGCCCTTTCAATTTCCATGCACACACAATCAACACAAGGCAATGGAGCTCTACCCCTTCTCACCAGCCATAACAGATGTGGCTGAACCCAACCGAGTGGAGCGGGAGGTCCCTACGCGGCTCCGGCATGGCCGCCGCCGTAGCTCCACCGCTACCACCACCGATCCCGCACCTCCTCTCAAACAACACCTTCAAAGATATTGGAAGAGGAGACTTCATCATCACCTTCACTTTCTCCTCTTCATTGTGGCATTTCATCAAACATGTGGGGGCTGAACATACACAAAGGGCTGGACCATGTGAGGGAGCTTGAAAGAGAGGAGGAGATGAGAAACAACAACAAATACACATATATGTACACTCACCTTCACTTCCTCCATTAGATTCTCCTCCAAACCATGCTCCAATCACACAACCACACCCAAAAGGGGCTGGACTAGAGAGCAACAGAGGGAAGTGGGAAGAGACCCCAAGTCGTAACATTTGGGGGGGGTTTTATAGCCAAAAGTGATCAAATGGCAAAATCGCCCCTGACCTGAAATCCTGGGCAGACTTCACCTAAACGGGCATAACTTCCTCAA
>JAUJYO010000105.1:0-16432 GCA_030737845.1 Acorus calamus
GCATCACTATGTAGCAGTAAGTTCCCCAGGGTTGGTAAAAGAGGTCTTTTCTTGGTCTTTTTCTACCAGCCGGATCTGGTTGTATCCAGAAAATCCATCCATGAATGAGAGCATCTCATACCCTGCCGTGTTGTCAACAAGGAGGTCAATATGTGGGAGTGGGAAGTCATCCTTTGGGCACGCTCGATTGAGGTCCCTGAAGTCGATGCATATCCGGATCTTTCCATCTTTCTTGGTCACTGATACGATATTTGCTACCCACTTTGGGTATAAGACTACCCGGATAAATTTAGCCTGGTGGAGTTTGTCTACCTCATCTTTGATTTTTAAAGCCACCTTGGGATGAAGGCGTCTCAGTTTTTGTTTTGCTGGTTTTGCATTTGGTTCTAAGATTAACTAATGTTCGACTAACGAGGTGTCGAGTCCAGGCATGTCCTTGTAAGACCATGCAAAGACGTCTTTATACTCATGTAATATTTTAACCAGGCCCTCCCTCTCATCGTGATTTAGTCCTGCACTAATTGAAAAGATTTTGGGGTCAGCCTTTGTCCCCAGGTTTAGCTCCTCTATCTTCTCGTCGGCTTCTTCTGTCTTTTCATTCGAACCTTTGAAGGCTCTGCTTTGTAGATACCCCAATTTTGACCGTCCAGAGACAGAAATACTTCAAGTAACACCCGAAAATATCCCACGGTTGGACATCAAGTAGAGAACCGAAGTTCAGGAAACCGAAAACCCTAACCTAAACCCAAACCCTAACCCTGACCCCAGCCCCGGCCTAAACCAGAAACCCAAACCATAACCCTAGCCCTAAACCTAAACCCTAACCCTAGCCCTAAACCTAAACCCAAACCCCAAACCTAGCCCTAGCCCAAACCAGAAAACCAGAGACCCAAAAACCCTAAGTCCCTGGCAAGGGGCGGCTAACCCTAACTAGCCGCCCCACCAGGCGGCTAGTTAGCACTAGCCGCCCCCCTGGCCGACTTTGGACCAGTCCCCTAGATGGGACATAAAGCAATATTAAATGCTGATCATTGCGGCGGGTCAAGACCTTTAGCCGCCCAATCTTGGCCTGATCAACCCAAGTAACCGACCCAAGCCACCGCCTGTCAGAGATGGGACATTTGGCAGGTTGTGATAGGGGCGGCTACCAGGAAGTAGCCGCCCCATCCTGGGCGGCTAGTTAGCACTAGCCGCCCTTCACCTGGTTTCTGACAGAAGAACCAGAGAATTAATGAGGGGTCTAATCAAAGTCAACCCACTCTATTACCCCCTGGACATTCCTTGCCTCTCTTTACTATAAATAGAGGAGGTCCCAAGCCTTTAAATCATCACCAATTCAAAAAAACCAATTCACATCAACAATCCACAACCCACAATTCACATTCCCCTTCCCCACTAGAAATCCCAAGAGAGAGAGAGAGAGCCCCTTTTGTGAGAGAAATACCCTTTTCCCTACATAAACTACCTTCTCATCCCACCCTCCAAAAACCCAGGCTAAACTTAGCTTAGCCCCTGTCCAAAACCAAACCCATTTCCTGCCAAAGTTCTGTCCAAATCAAACCAGGCCCCGGACGGCTAAACCCTATTAGCCGCCCCTGACTAGACGGCTTGATGCCACTAGCCCCCCCCCCCCTATACACACCCCATTTGCACCCCTATGTCCCAAGACTCCTTTAGTCAAGCCCCGGAAGCATAATAGGATTACTTTTTTCACCTCTGTGTACGGTATATCCGTGTCTCAGAGCGGAGATCCCACAAACTCCCCACGTAGGCGATCACATCCAACCCCACCCCTTTTCCTGCTTTTAGAAAAAGCAGGTGGCGATCACACAAACCCTGGAATCCTCTTGAGCCGCTATTGAGCGTCTCAACCAGGAACGACACCCCTCACCCTTCCGAGAAGATGATCCGACCGAGCCCGCCAGGGCACGCATCCGATCCGAATCCCCGAAGAACCCCCACACACGCACGCGCACCGCCGGGACCCTTTCCGAAAGCACCAACACAACGCGCCATTCGGAGGCCTTCCCGACGATACCGACATGCTTGAATTCTTTAGATAGGTCCTCTTTTTCTTCATCGTCCTCATCACAGATTTCGAAGACCTCAAGACCATCGTCTAGGTTCTCTATGTTATCTAGGTCTGGTTCTTCTATAACCGCTATTGATTCAAATTTTTCTAAACCTAATATGGTCCTGCTATACCCCTCTAAACTGCTAATGATCTGGTCAGGATTTTGACTCCTAGTAGGTTTGACTGTTTTGGACGAGGCACTAGGGTCGGGACTTTTAGCTTGACTGGCTTGACGATGTAGTTCCTTCAGATGATCAGAGTCATCGCTAAAGGGGTGCCATACCAGGGTGAAGTCATCATTGTCGAACAGGGACCCTAGGGTTTCGGTTTCCTTTTTTTTTTAACAGAAAAGACACATTATTTACAACCTACTGGATTGGTGGAAGTGTTTCAACTGACTTTCCTCCAGCAGCTGGCGCTCCTTTGTTGCGATGCTTGAGCACTGCGAGAAAAGGAGGCTGGGTCAGCTGGAGTTTTATCGTCTGTCGGTGAGTGTGTGTGTAGATGTTTATCAGGGTGTGGGAATAGCCATTCTAGGGAGCCAGAGAGATAGTCTAGCTCTGTTTCCTGGATAGGGTCCAGGGGGTAGGGGCGTATGACCTCTTCGGCGGGCTCTACGATTATCCCTCCTACGAAATGTTCATACAACCTCCAATTGTATCTTTCCTTTAGTTTAAGGCGATGCTTGGATGAGCCGATGCCCCTTTTATCTAGCCATGCTGGGAGTTCGATGGGGTCCAAGATCCCATTTTCTTGTCCCAAGGTTCCCCCGGGAAGGTAACCCATGGTCCCCATTATATGCCATCCAGGGTTCTTAAGTCTTGGGTGGCTTGCCTCTGTGGTAACGGAGAGAGTGTTCCGGGGATTTAGCCAATCGGCTGGGAAATCTAAGATGTGGATGGTGGCTTCTATGGGTTTTGAGTTACTGGTTTTTACAGTGATGGTTTCATTATTGGTGAACCTCGATTTAGGTCCTTTGATCGCATCCCCTTGTATTTTGATTATCCGACCTCCCAAGGGGAATTTCGAACATTGGTGTAGGGGAGAGGAGACCCCTTTTATGGATGCTAGCCATTTGCGTCCTAGAATCATATTATAATCTGAATCCATCTCTAGGACGTAAGCTTTAGAGCTAGTTTCTAGTGGCCCTACTTTTAATCGGAAGTCTTTAAAGCCTAGACCTAGACGAGCTGTTTTGTCATAGGCAAATATACGGGTGTCTGTTTTGAAGAGCGTAGTTATGCGTCCGTCAATGTGCTCGAAGGTTTGTAGTGATATGAGGTTTACCCCTGCTCCAGTGTCAATTAGAACATTATCCATCGAGTATCCTTCGAGGTTAATGCATAGGGTTGAGGTGCTAATGACCTTGTCATTAACCTCTTCTTTAGGTCTAAAGGTTATTGGGCCCTAGTCCTGCGGTGGCTAGAGCTATTGGTACGCCTAGGGTAGAGATTTGTGGATCGACTTGGATTCTTTCTAGGAACATTCTTAGAGCTTGCTGGTGGTGTTCTGAGGTTTTGATTAGCTCTAAAATGGAAATCTTTGCGGGGATTTTTTGGAGTTGGTCTAGGATGTCATCTTATCTCCGGTGCGGGGCTCCTCAGTTTTTGTTTGAGGCAGGGGGTGTCTATAAGAGGGGACAGCGTTGAAAATTCTGCCTGCTCTAGTGGTATGATGGTTCAGAGCGTCAATGGTGGTTCGGGGGCTTTGCTTCGATAGGTATAGGCCTTCGTTAACCGGTGAGGGAGATAATGGTTGGAGTTTTTTAGGGAGGGGGAGCTTTGTGTGTCTGGGGAGAATGGGGGAGGGGGACTGGTAGGATGGGGGAAGAGGCTGGTAGGATCAAGCCGCCTGGGAGGATTCTGGGAGGCTCTTCGTGGTCACCGGTTTTTATGGTGTAGATGCTTTCATAGCTTAGGCTCTCTGGTTCTTCCAAGGAAGCCCTCGTGGCTGGCCTTGGGTCTTGAGTTGTGGCTTCTACAGGGCTGGGGGTTTCTGGGGCTGGCTTGGCTTCTAGGGACTTTGTAACTAGGTTGTTTTTGAGTCACCTGATGGTCGCTCAGTCTAAGCGCCTTTCTTCATCATGGTTGTAGACAATGTCTCGAAACGAGGGAGCATTGTTCAATGGTGTGGCCGTGATGTCGATGATACTGACAAAAAACGGGTGGGGTCAGCACCGATAGGCGAAGGTCTAGCCATGGGCAAGGAAATGCCATTGACCTTCAATAAGGCTTTGAAGATGTTTCCTAGGGTTTCTGGAAGGGGAGGATAGCTAACTCTTCTGTTTGACCATCTTGGGCCGTTGAAGGAGGAAGGTGCAGCCTTATCACGGGGGGATAGGATAGAAGGGTCTCCTGTTTTGGTCCTGGTTTCGGATTGAGAGGGCATGGATTGGGGAATCATGGGTTGCGGGGTTTTGTTGTATCGGCACAGGGACGGGTACTGATCGAGGAGTGAAGTTTTGGTTGATTGGCCGAGGCGGCGCTAATCCGGATGAACTGGACGTGTACTGTCTCGGAGCCGTTCCTCGATCAGGAACTCGTGCTCCGTTCGGGTAGAGTGCCGATACTTGTGTAATAATCTCCTCTACCGTGGGGGTTTGTGCCTTACGAGGCGGTTGTCTAACCCTATGGCTGATAGGTGGGGAAGGGGTTTGGACTACTAGGACTGCACAATGGGAAATCCTGTTCCTGTGGGCGGTCAATTAGAAGCTGATACGTAGTACAGTCTCCGTACGAAAGGCTCGTACGAAGCTCTGGACTCAGGCTCTGTAACATCATGTCAATTTCTTGACATTCTGTGAGTTGCAGGCCGGTTCCGTGGACAAGCGTGCGCCACCGAGACACGTATTGTTCAAATTCCTCCCTAGGCCTCATTCTCTCTATGGTTAAATCTGAAATAGAGGGGGTTCTAATCCTCTGGTAACTATAGTGGCCCAAGAACTTCTCGCTCACAGCCGAGAAGTTCTACAAGTGATCTACAGGGAGGGTGGAGAACCATTGTAGTGCTGCCCCTTCCAATGATTTCTGGAAGAGGAAGACTAGCAAAGGTTGATTATCTAGAAATGGGCGCGCGTCTAGATAAAAGGCAGTTAAATGAATATCTGGGTCTCCACAACCGTTATACCGGTGGAATTTGGTGATTTTGAATCCCTCCGGTAGGTGGACTGACGGGATTTGTCTGAGGTTATGTAGAGACATGTGCTTGGGGGCTGAGGGACCAGTCTCAGAGAGGATTCTTCGGATGGTTTCATCCAGTGTTTCTCCCCTGGGAGGGCTGCCTAGCGGTCCCGGGTTTGGGGTGGCCTGGTAAGGGCCTGGGGTGGAAACGACTGGGAATATTGGATTCGCGGGGGAAAGGGGGGTGAACGAAAAGACGCTCGGGTTGACCGAGTGACTGGGTGTGAACGGGTTTTTGGGAACGGCCTTAGGGGTTTTGACAGGGGCCTCCTGTCTTAGGGTTTTGACCTGGCGGTAGTCGGCGAGGTCATGAAACATGTCCTCTACGGATTGGTATCCTAGACTGGCCATCTTTTCCTCTAGACTGGTCAGGAATTACGTGGCCTGACCCTCTTGGTGGGTTCTTTCCTCTAATAACTCCTCCTCTATGCGGGATTCCATGATGCATGTGAAATGATTTAAGGGAACGAATGCAGATATAAAGCAGTAAATAGAGCGGTAAAGGATTGCGCAGCGGTGTGCAGCTTACAAAGCAGTAAAGGATTGCGCAGCGGTGTGCGGCTTACAAAGCAGTAAAGGAATGCGCAGCGATGTATGGCTTACAAAGCAGTAAATGATGCAGTGATGCGAAGTAGAGGAGGATCTGATTCGAGGGGTGGGAAACTCTAACCTTCCTAGAGGGTTGATAGCATTCTAGTCAAGCTTGTAAAAGGGGGCAGAAGAGGATTACCTTTTGTTATTTTTCACGAGGGAGGTCCCACCATGATCGCCAGATTTGTCGGTATCGTCGGGATGGCCTCCGAGGGTTGTGTGTCAATGCTGTCGGAAAGGGATCCTGGCGGTGCGCGGGTGCGCGTGCGTGTGTGGGGGTTCTTCGGGGATTCGAATCGTATGCGTGCCGTGGCGGGCTCGATCGATCGTCTTCTCGGAAGGGTGAGGGGTGTCGTTCCTGGTTGAGGCGCCCGATAGCGGCTCAAGAGGATTCCAGGGTTTGTATGATCGCCACCTGCTTTTTCTAAAAGCAAGAAATGGGGTATGGTTGGATTTGATCGCCTACGTGGGGAGTTTGTGGGGTCTCCGCTCTGAGACACAGATATACCGTACACAGAGGTGAAAAACAGATAATCCTATTCTGCTTCCGGGGCTTGACTAAAGGAGTCTTGGGACATAGGGGTGCAAATGGGGTGTGTATAGGGGGCGGCTAGTGGGATCAATCCATCTGGTCAGGGGCGGCTAATAGGGTTTAGCCGTCCGGGGCCTGGTTTGGTTTGGGCAGAACTTCGGTAGGAAATGAGTTTGGTTTTGGACCGAGGCTAAGCTAGGTTTAGCCCGGGTTTCTGGAGTGTGGAATGAGAGGGTATTTTATGTAGGGAAATTGGTATTTCTCTCACAAAAGGGAGGCTCTCTCTCTCTCTCTTTCTCTCTTGGGATTTCTAGTGGGGAATGTGAATTGTGGGTTGTGGATTGTTGATGTGAATATGTTATGTGAATTGGTGATGGGTTTAAAGGCTTGGGACCTCCTCTATTTATAGAAAAGATAGGCAGGGGAATGTCCAGGGGGTAATAGAGTGGCTTGGCAAATAGTGTGTGTGATTAGACCCCTCATTAATTCTCTGGTTCTTCTGTCAGGACCAGGTGAAGGGCGGCTACTTCCTGGTAGCCGCCCTTATCATAACCTGCCAAACGTCCCATCTCTGACAGGCGGTGGCTTGGGTCGGTTACTTGGGTTGATCCGGCCAAGTTAGGGCGGCTAAATTGGGGTATCTATAGTCCGGGCTCCGGGGCTGAGAGGACAGGGGGATGAGGGGGAAATTGGTCGGAGGGGGCTCGATGACCGAGGCTGTCACGCCCCAGAGCGGCCGTCTCCGAGACGTGGCAAATATATAATATCAGCAATCCATACACGAGGTCAATAAAAGACCCTACTCAATCATCAAAGGTACTTAAAACATTTAACAAGGAAGCTGACATGATATATAAACATATGACGGAAGCTTAAAATGACTTAGTCTGTAATTTAAAGACATATTACAGACCGGAACACATAATCAACTGTCCTGTGAGAGCCAATATACAACAAAGACATCAAACACCAGTACTGTGCTCAAGCACGAGTAGCAATACATACAAGGAAACGGGGGATGCTGATGGCCTCTCTCACTCGCAGATCCAAAACACGTGCGCTGCTCTGCTACGGTACTGCGCCTATGGAAGCTCCACCTTCAGGTCCGGCTCAGCGACAACTGGAGGAAAACATATGCGAGGGGTGAGCCACACGCTCAGTGAATGGTACGATCCATGCATCACAACACATATTAATCTTTCAAGCATTCAAGTCTCAATAATCGAAACAACAACTTAAGTTGGCGGTTGGGTGTCGACCCAAACCTACCACACCATATTAAATATTCTGAGTGTTTGGGGTTCCAACGGAAGGAACAGTCACTTAAGTCCTTGGGTTGGGTCTCAACCCAACCCACTACTCCCTCACCCTCACCCTCACCCTTAGGTGACATAGGATTATTGGGGAAAAGGTCAACTGGTCTACGCCTTTCGTCTTCCGGTAGCCCTCTGCCGAGTAGCCTCGACCTGGTATCCTCCCATGACCTCTACCTCTACCGTATGGGCGCACCACCCGGCGTCATGAATAGCGTCTGGGAGAGCCTAGCAGGACAACTAAACCCGGGTAGCTTCGACACGGAAGCGACGAAGGGGAGAGCACTTGACATACGCGGTTTCGATCCTCATGGATCCGTCGTCGGTAAGGTTACGAATTCTCATGAATTCCCACCAGAGCGCATAACTCAGATGCGGGGAAGACAGATGATTCGTAATGTCGATGCCACAGTATGACCCATCAGAGGTCATACACTTGCTTAATCTTATTAAGCAAGGTTCATGGCCTCTATATATATACATAAGATATGTCTAGAGATATAATCTACAACACATAATTAATTACACAAAGAATTAATCAAGGAAGCATACAAGTAATGCTATAACAAAATTATAATACTGTCTAAGGCATGCTTGGGCTCATATGTATAACACATGGATGTAATACTCTAGTATACAAGTCTAACATGATAGAAAAATATTTAAGGTCACTACCTTATTCATGCCTTATACTCATGCATACATGTAAATAATAACACATGAATAACCTAGCATGGGACACAATACATAGACAAGTATGGGTCCCTACACATGGTACTAGGGTGTATGATCCTAACATATTAAGTCTTAGTATGACATGGATGCAACCTAGCAAGATAAAGCAATAACATGCACACTTAAGAAGGTTAATATGTGGTTACGGTGCCCCAGGGGAGGGCAATGCACGTCTACGTGCATCGAACACCTCCCGACTGGGTTGGATTGACCCACTCACCGTAAACCGGGTCGTCGCGGGACCGCTCGCCAAGATCTGCAAGACGGGCATCCAAATAGGTGAGTAAAATCCACATAAAGACACTTAAAACAACTAGAAATGCCAAGGACTTGGATATGCACGCATACGGGCTCGCACGCATGCGAGTACGCACGTACGCGCACCTGTCCGAGTGCCCCGACACCTACCCGAGCCCCCGGGCAGCCACACGCATGCCCCGCGCTCGATGGCGCACTGACCCGCGCCTCCGGACGCGCTGCCCGCACGTCCAGCCCCTCGCCGCGCACCCGGACGCGCACTCGCCCGCCCAGACGCGCAGCTCGCGCACGCGCGCACGCTCGCGCGCGCCCGCGCGCGCCCCCGCTCAGCCCCGCGCACAGTGCGCGTGCACTGCGCCTCGCACACTCCCCGCGCGCGCCCTCGCTCGTGCGCCCGCGCGCACGCGCACGCGCGCGTCTGCGCCCCTGCCAGGCCCGCCAGGGCCTCTCCTGCGCGCTCCCTGCGCGCGCACGCGCGCGGATGGACCCGCGCGCGCGCCCAGGGCTGTCAAGCCCCTTCCAAGCCCTCTCCACTCACCCTAACTCAACCAACTAGCATGCATGACTCCCTAACAGCCCCTAGCACAAGAAACCAAAGAAAAGAGGGGGAAAGAAAGCTACCAAAGGAGGGGGAAGGGAATGGTGGGGTTTCGGGGCCCCTCGGGTGCACCCGGCGCAACCTCCACCACAACCACCACTACCACCCCTCCCTAGCCTTCCAACCAGCCCCTACTTGGCTGAAAACAGTGGATAAAGGGGGTTCTAAAGAAGCTAAAGAGAGGGAATCAACAACAACACACATAAACACACACATAGTCACACACACACCTTTGCTTTTGGTGAGCTCTTCTTCTCCTTCACTTCTCACACACTCACACACACTTAGAAAAAAAAAAAAAAATAAACAAAGAGAGGGAGTGAAAAGAAATGCACGTTGACAAGGGGAGAGGGAGAGAGAGAGGGAGAGAAAAAGAGAGAGAGAGAGCACTTAATGCTCAAAAAGGTGTTAGGTGAGTTTTGACTTTGGTCAACTCAACCAAAGCAAAAAAACAAAACCCATTGACTAGTCAAAAGTCACATTTGACTAGTCAAGGTCTTCTTTGACTTGGTCCAAGTCACCCTTTGACTTGGTCAAGGTCTTCTCTCTTTGACTTTCCCAAATTTGACCAAAATCCGGATACGATTCGGAACTGCATAATTTTCTTAAACGTAACCGGAATTCGATGAAAAATTTATGGGTGGTATAAAACGGTACCAGGACCCATAATCCGCAGTCAGATTTTCAATCGGAGTTTTCTAGCTCCCGCAGATGGCTAAAAGCCAAAATCTTTGCGGTTCCGATCGAAAAAAGAAAATTTCAAAAATGGCCAGAATTGACCCAAGGGTTACCAGAAGGCTGAAAAGTGACACATATATAACAGAGGCGGACCCCGACCTTCTTCCACTTGAGCCTGATCACTCCCTCTCGGCCTCCTTGGCTACCGGGGCTTCCTTCAGCCGTGCTTCTCGCCCTTCGGCGTCTCGGAGTCGTGGGATATATGCGAGGGCTGCGTCTTCGGTTCGGGAGACTCCTGCCGCTCCTGATGCTCCAGTGGTTCAATCCTCTCCTCAGCCGCCGCTCCCTTCTCAGCCAAGTCAGGATGTTTCTCCCACTCAGCCTGCAGTGGGTGACGATATGCCGAGGTATAGTTTCTTTGTGTCTTGGTTTTAAGTAGAAGATTTGGTATATGCAAGGAATTCATGCTTTTCTTTTTTTTTTGGTTTTTAGGTGATATTTCGATGATGTACAGCTCAAGGCTTTTGAGTTTGGAGCTCTTGGTGGACCTATCTCTTTCTTACTTTTTGCATTTTAGGTGTTTCTAGAAGACAATTTACGTTTATGGTCATGGTGGGACAATTTAATTTCTTGTTTGTATGCATGGTTTGGTATAGTTTAGCATGGATGTTTAATGTTTTTAGAACGCCTTCCTAATCTATTGGGATGTGTATGTGTGTGGATGATTGAACTTGGTGTTTATAGGTTTTGATTTATGGATGGATGTAGAATTCTAATATATAATCATTATAGCATGGTATCAATACAGGTCTTGTGTATGAATATGTGTCTAAAATGTGTGTATGCATGTTTGGGAAAGGAATGTTTTGACAGGTATTCAAAGGAGTTGAAGAGTTGATTGAGACTGGGACTGACAGGGCAGATGGGGTAGCAGGTGAGGGGCGGCTAGTTGCGTTTAGCCGCCCAGTGAGGGGCGGCTACTTGTATTTAGCCGCCCCTTGCCTGGGTTTTTACCTGGACAAGAGGGCAGGGGGCAGGGGCGGCTAGTGTAAACTGGCCATCTCTCGGGGGGGCGGCTAGTCGGGTTCAGCCGCCCCCTGCTTGGGATAATTTTCTGGTTTTGCTTCTTGTCCGCTGCCGCTGAAAGTCCTCCTGAGTGTTTTATCCTTCGAGACCTATAAAAACATTCTTTCCATGGACCAAGTGTTAAATCCGTCCAGATTGTGCCCCTGCACTGACTTTCGAGCCCTTCTTGCTTGAATCGTCAAGGGCTACAATCCATCTTAAGGCGGAATGGAAATATAAATGCGAGAAAGTAAAGTGTGGGAGACCCGGTTTTAGTGCGCAAGGAAGGGATTCCAAGTGCGTGAGTGAAGAAAAACTTATGTGTAGAAGGTGGGGACAATTTCTTCTCACGCATGTGCGGAAGGGCATGAGGTGAGTGGGGACAATTCTCATATGAGTGGGGACAATTTTAAATTTTGTGGGGACAATTCTCATATGAGTGGGGACAATTCTAATATTCGGGGGGGTTAACTTTAATATTTCAAGAAAATCGGATGCCAAGGTGTTTTGGAAAAGGAAAATGCAAGCTTATGCGTAAGTATAAGTGGCATAAGGGGGCATGTTAGTTCTTCAATGACTTTTTTAGGTGAGAGGGCAATGTTCTCGATTTTCATAAGTAAAAGACACCATCAAGTCCCCGTGGATGAGCCCTTGTGGTCACTCATGTCCAAACCAGGATTGTATTTGAGAGGCATAAGCCTTAGGCGTCGATTTTCCTAGGTTCATGGTTTTCAAATGCTTAATCGTATTATTCTAAACATGCTGAAAAATCCATGAATGTACTAAGAGTCAAGTCAAATAAGCTTCCTTTGGATAGGCAAGTTTCTAAGTGAACTCGTGTGAGTGTGTGTGTAGGTGTAAACCTGGACGTGATCTACCCTTGGTCAAAATTTCGCTTTTCCCGGTGGACATAGCTCAATTTTGAACCCCCATTGCAAAAAATAAAAGGGGAGAGGGTGAATGAGGTAAGAGTAATATCTTCTTTTCGGGCAATATTTTAGAATTGTCCCAGTCTAGCACATGCCTTACTTCCTAGGTCCCTCTGGCTTTCTTCTTTTTACCACTTCTTTATTTTTTGGTAGAAAGAACAATCCGTTGTTTGGATCTTACTGGTACAGCCGTTGTCAAGCATATACCGTGAGTAAAGGCGTGAAAGCCTGCTAAATAGAGAGTTTAACCCGTTCACTTGGGTGTTTGGCCTCTCCTTGCCTGATTTTCTCTTTTTTGCTTTTTTTTTGTTCGATTGTTTTGATTTGAGGGGGGGGGGGCTCTTCTGTTTTTCACCCCGATTCTTTTCATGCTTCCCCTCTAGAAGTGTTTATATAGTGCCAGAGCCAGTTTTTGGGACATATGGGTCCGGATAACTCCTCATTTTGACCTAGGGTTAATACGAGCGGGGCGGAAATAAGGGATATTTTGCTTTGGGGAGTTTTTAAATTGTCCCAGTCCACGGGGTAGGCAATTTTTCTTCTATCAGGCAAATCTAGTCCAGTTATACGTGTGTGAAGGGAATGACATGATTTGGCAGAAACGTGTTCAAATAGATACGAGTTTATCTTTGAGAGTCTTATAATTCTATCATCATGTACTAAACGCTGGAAATTGCAGGAAGGAAGAATAATAGTTCTTAAGTATTGAAAGCTTTTCATGCATGGAATTTCTTTAGATAAAGTGCATTCCACGAACTTGGAACCTCGACTCCTTCGGCATCTACCAGGCGGTAGGCATTCCCTGGATAGGCATGGGTGATCACATAGGGTCCCTCCCATGTGGGTTGCAGCTTTCCTCTCGGGTGAGGCAGTCTTGATGGCATGATTTGCTTAAGTACTAATTCCCGATTTCGAATTTTCTTTTTATCACCTTTTTTTCAAATGCCCTTGCCACCCTTCTTTGGTAGGCCTGGGCATGGTCTGCCGCTCTTAATCTCTTCTCGTCTAGTAGTTCGAGGCGTAGTAGGAGTGCCTCCCTCATTTCCTCAATTTGGAGATCTTCTTCTAGTACTATTCTCAAGGATGGGACGAGGATTTCGTAAGGTACTACTGCTTCGGTCCCAAATGTGAGCGAATAGGGGGTTTGACCAGTGGGCGTCCTAATGGAGGTTCGGTATGCCCAAAGGGCGTCTACCAGTTTATCAGGCCAATCGGTAGCCTTGTGGGTTTCTACCGTTTTCTTTATAATTTTGAGCAAGGTTTTGTTGGTGGCCTCTACTTGTCCGTTCCCCTGTGGGTAGTATGGCGTGGAATGATGAAGTTCTATATGATGTTTATTGCATAGGTCTTGGAATTCTTGGGAGATGAACTGGGGGCCATTGTCGGTTATAATCACTTTGGGGGTGCCGAACCGTGCCAGGATGTGAGTGCGGACAAAACGAGATAGGGTAGAGCTTTTAATTACTACATAGGACTCGGCCTCAGCCATTTGGTAAAATATTCTATGGCGGTGAGGATGAAGGCTTTTTGGATGGTGTTTTCTATAGTGTCCCGGAATGGTCCTATCACGTCTAATGCCCACATGGAGAAGGGCCATGGTGAAGTCATGGGATGTAAAGAAGAGGCTGGTGCGTGTATTGGTTCTCCTCTATTTTGAAACACGTTTGGCGCCTTCTCAGCCACCGTTGTTCAGCGTCTATTCTCACAGCATCTATCAGAATATCAAAGCCTAAATGTCGATGAAATGCAAGTGGCGTTTGATCTGCCATAGACCCTTAGTAGGAAGAGAATCTTTCTTCAAAGAGGGTTCAGTTAATAAAGATATGGATATGGAAAAGCAAGTAGCAGGGGCGACGACTGACTGAACATGTGCAAGGGTGCACGAATCAACGTGATGTTGAGGCCCCAGTGGTGGTGAGAGTGAAGACTCTTCAACTGGAGTAATCAAGGGTTTATGGATCTGATATAGAATAATTGATTTGGATATGGCGGGGGAATCCTGAGTAAGGAGCTCCTCAGATAGATGGGATGGCATGTCCGGCAATTGGGATGGTTTGACTGCTCCCTCAAATTGTGTATTTTTAAATATGAGTAGTTCTGTTTCGAAGACCCGCACAATCGGTCTCAGAATCTGATGAGCCAGAAGGTGAGTCATCTAAGACCACCAGGGTAGGTTTGATAGAGATTGATATGATTTGGTCTTGAGCAGGCAAAGACAAGGGTTACTCAGATTTATTCGGTTGTAAGGCTCGGACGATGGATTCAGGTTGTGTTTGGGAAGGGTAAAAGAGTTCCGATAGTTCTCCGTCCAAAAACTCTTCATCATCGTCAGAATCCTGCTTGGGGCATTCTGCGGATTCAATAATTTCAGATGTTGGGGACTCATAGGTCGATCGGGGAGGAATAGCGGTGTACTTTCTTTGGGGTAGTTGATGGGGAACAAATGCTTGTGTCCCCGGTGGAGTAGGGGGACAGGCAGGAAGAACTATGGCTTTGTTGCTGAAGGACTGACTAGGTTGTGTATGGGAGAAATGATTCAATGGTTGGATGGGACCTCCCTCCATGGGATGAACTAAAATGGGCTCGGATATTTGTTCTGTGTATAGGGGAAGAGGTTTGATAGGGTTCGGGTGTATTGGGGAAGGTGTTGGAAGGATTAGGCCACCCGGAATGATCCTAGGCAGGTCTTCTGGTTCTTCCATCAGGGGTTGTATAGTAGGTTCTACCTTCTGCTTTCCAAAATTCATTACAGGATCTACACATACAGAGATCTGATTTATAAAATTTTGGAATATAGGACTTAGTCGTGTCGGCACGGGGGCGGGTACCGATCAAGGAGTAAAATTTTGATTAGCTTGCCGATGCGGCGCATATCCGGATGAACCGGGTGTGTACTATCTCGGAGCCATTCCTCGGTCGGGAACACGCGCTCCGTTCTGGTAGAGTGCCGATACTTGGCTGATAATCCCCTCTACCATGGGGGTTTGTGCCTTACGAGGCGGTTGTCCAACCCTATGGCTAATAGATGGGGACTGGGTTTGGACTATTGGGGCTGCACAACGAGAAATCCTGTTGTGACGGTCAATCAGAAGTTGGTACGTAGTGCACTCCCCGTACGAAAGGCTCGTACGGAGCTCTGGACTCAGGCTCTGCAATATCATGTCAATTTCTTGACATTCTGTGAGTTGCAGGCCGGTTCGGTGGACAAGGGTGCGCCACCGAGACACGTATTGTTCGAATTCCTCCCTAGGCCTCATTCTCTCTACGGTTAAATCCGAAATAGAGGGGGTCCTAATCCTCTGGTAACCGTAGCAGCCCAAGAATTTCTCGCTTACAGCCGAGAAATTCGACAAGTGATCTACAGGGAGGGTGGAGAACCATTGTAGTGCTTCTCCTTCCAATGATTTCTGGAAGAGGAAGACTAGTAGAGGTTGATTATCTAGAAACGGGCGTGCGTCTAGATAAAAGGCAGTTAAATGAATGTCTGGGTCTCCATGACCGTTGTACTGGCGGAATTTGGGGATTTTGAATCCCTCCGGTAGGTGGACTGACGGGATTTATCTCAGGTTATGTAGAGACATGTGTTTCGGGGCCGAGGGACCAGTCTCGGAGAGGATTCTCCGGATGGTTTCGTCCAGTGTTTCTCCCTTGGGAGGGCTGCCTAGCGGTCCCGGGTTTGGGGTGGCCTGGTAGGGGCCTGGGGTGGAAACGGCTGGGAATATTGGATTCGCGGGGGAAAGGGGGGCGAATGAAAAAATGCTCGGATTGACCGAGCAGCTGGGTGTGGATGGGGCTTTCAGAGCAGATTGAATGCAGTAAATAAAGCAGTAAAGGATTGCGCAGCTGTGTGCGACTTACGAAAGCAGTAAAGGATTGCGCAGCTGTGTGCGGCTTACGAAAGCAGTAAAGGATTGCACAGCTGTGTGCGGCTTACAAAGCAATAAAGGATGTTATAATGCACAGTAGAAGAGGATTTAATTCAAGGAGTGAGAAACTCTAACCTTCCTAGAGGGTTGGTAGCATTCTAGTCAAGCTTGTAAAAGGGGGCAGAAGAGGATTACCTTTTGTTGTATTTCACGAGGGAGGTCCCACCGTGATCGCCAGATTTGTCGGTATGTAAAAACTGGGGGTTCTGCGAACTTGGTCCTGGTCCGTCTAGCGACTGATCAGGTCACTGCCCGGAGAGTCGTTCCTGAGCCGCCCGACTGCTTCTCAGAAAAGACGGGGTTTGTGTGATCGCCACCTGCTTTCTCAAAAAAAGCAGGAAAAGTTGGTGTTGGATTTGATCGCCTACGTGGGGAGTTTGTGGGGTCTCCGCTCTGAGACACGGATATACCGTACACAGAGGTGAAAAACAGGTAATCCTATTCTGCTTTCGGGCTTGACTAAAGGAGTCTTGGGACAAAGGAGTGTGGATATGGGGTGTGGATATGGGGGGCGGCTAGTTGGATCTAGCCGTCTGGTGAGGGGTGGTTACTAG
>JAUJYO010000852.1:0-12823 GCA_030737845.1 Acorus calamus
ATTGTCGACCCAAACCTCATTTTTTTCGACTGAAATTGATTTTTTCTATCCAAGCACGACCCGGACGTCATTTTTCTCCCTAAACAGTATATTTCATACCAAGCAAGATTTTTTTGACCCAAACTGCATTTTTCGAGGCGAACAACATTCTTTTTCAGGCGAACGGCATTCTTCAACCCAAAAGGCAGTTTTCGAAGCGAAAAGCATTTTTCGATCCAAACACAACCAAAACTGTACTTTTTCAACCCAATCAGCACATTTCGGTCCAAAATATAATTCTTGACCCAAAACATCGTTTTCATAACAAAACAAAATTTCTCAACCCAAACTGCATTTTTCGACGCAAAATACATTTTTCGACCCCAAAGATACCCAAAAGCAATTTTTTTTTCTTCTGACTAAAACACCATGTTTTCAAGCTAAATATCATATTTTGACGCAAATAACATTTTGCTATTATCCAGCATCATTTTCGGACCCGAACATCGTTTTGCGGCCCAAAATAAACGATTTTCAACCCAAATATCATTTTTCGACCCGAACAACATTTTCCTGAACCCAAGCAGCACTTTCCCTGTCAGAAAAACGTTTTTCGACCCCGACAGAATTTTGTCGACCCGAACATCATTCTTTTTACAACCCAGACATAATTTTTGGACTAAACCTCAACCCAAATACCAATTTTTGGATCAAAACAACATTTTGTTAGACGAACATCATTTTGAAACACAAATCGCATCATCGACGCAAAAACGACCTAAACATCATTTTCTCGAGCAGATGAGAACTTTCCAAACAATAAAAGAATTTTTTGACCCAAACAGCATTTCGTCTGCCTGAACATCACTTTTCCATCAACACAGCTTTTTTCGACTAGAACACGACCCAAACACATTACTTTCGAACCAAACAACATTTTCTGGCATAAACCGGATATTGTGGCCCAAGTCGCATTTTCGACCCAAAAATGACACAAACCTCATTTTTTCGACCAAAACAGCGTTTTCTGAACTCCAACATCATTTTTCGAGAAAAAAAAACCTCTTCTCAACTCCAAACAGCAATTTCTCGATCGAAACAACAATTTTAGACCCAAAAAACCTTTTTTTTTTCGACCCAAACAACAATTTTCAACCAAATCTAAATTTTTCTACAACCCAAACGTAGCAATCATCTTTCTATCGAAACACGACCCAAAACTGCACTTTATCTAACCTAAATTTCTGAACTCAAACACCATTTTTTTAAACGAAAATCATTTTTAAACCCAAAAGACAATTCACAACCAAAACAACATTTTTTTAACCCAGACAGCATATTATCACCCAAATATTATATTTCGTCCCAAACCTGGCCCAATGATCATTTTGAGATCCGAACAACTTTTCCCAACACAAACTGCATTTTTCGACGCAAAATACATTTTTCGACCGCAACCGGATCCAAACACCGTTATTTAGATCGAAACAACGTTTTACGACCCAGGCACGGCCCAAAACACATTTTTGGACCCAGAAAGCAATTATTTTTACCCGAGCAGCGTTTGTTTAATGGAAACTAAATTTTTAGAACCAAACCCTATTCCGCCACCGCGACCGCAATTGTCGACCCAAACCTCATTTTTTCGACTGAAATTGATTTTTTCGAGCCAAACACGACCCGGACGTCATTTTTCTTCTCCCTAAACAGTATATTTCATACCAAGCCAAGATTTTTTTGACCCAAATACCATTTTTCGATGAGACACAACAATGTTTTTCACGCGAATAGCATTCCTCAACCCAAACGGCAGATTTCGAAGCAGAAAGCATTTTTCGATCCAAACACAACCAAAACTGCGCTTTTTCAACCCAATCATCACTTTTTTTTTCAACCCAGACAGCATTATCTCACCAGAATATTATGTATCGACCCAAAGCTCATTTTCAGACCCCGAAAAACATTTCCAAACCCAAACTGCATTTTTCAGCGCATAATACTTTTTTCGACCCCAACTCGATCCAAACTCCAATACTTCGACCGAAACAGCATTTTTCGACCCAGGCACGACCCAAAACACATTTTTGGACCCTGAAAGCATTTATTTTTACCCTAGAAGCGTTTGCTTGATGCTGTTAGACCTGTGTCATTTAGAGTCCTAATTTCAATCGGAGTCGCTAAAATTTTAATTTTTAGCTACCTTCTGGGGTTTAAGGACTCTGATTGAAGATATAACTGCATATTATAGGTCCTGGTACTGTTTAGTACTGCCCATAAAATTTTCGTTTAATTCCGATAACGTTTTTGGAATTATGCAGTTTCGGATTGATATTCGGATTTGATTTTATTAAAATCCAAGATGATGAGGTAAAAATCCGATATTATTACGAGATGTTAAGTTTGGAGATAGCTTCCATATAGAACTGGAGGATCAACTGGATTCGTATATTAAAAGTTATGGGTATTTTTCCACGTATACCCCGAAGTTGAGAAATCCAGGCAGCAGCCCTGTAAGATGTTTAACCTAGATTTTGAAATAGCTGGAGGGGTTATTTGATCTAGGTGTAAACATGAAAGTTGTAGATAATCATCTTATCTTTCCAATGCCACTGGAATCGTGCAATTCGGAGCTGTATTGAGGAAGTTATGGCCGTTTAAGTGAAGCCCGTCCAGAATTTACGGGTCAGGGGCGATTTTGCCATTTGATCACTTTTGGCTATAAAACCCCCCCCAAATGTTACGACTTGGGGTCTCTTCCCTCTTCCCTCTGTTGCTCTCTAGTCCAGCCCCTTTTGGGTGTGGTTGTGTGATTGGAGCATGGTTTGGAGGAGAATCTAATGGAGGAAGTGAAGGTGAGTGTACATATATGTGTATTTGTTGTTGTTTCTCATCTCCTCCTCTCTTTCAAGCTCCCTCACATGGTCCAGCCCTTTGTGTATGTTCAGCCCCCACATGTTTGATGAAATGCCACAATGAAGATGAGAAAGTGAAGGTGATGATGAAGTCTCCTCTTCCAATATCTTTGAAGGTGTTGTTTAAGAGGAGGTGCGGGATCGGTGGTGGTAGCGGTGGAGCTACGGCGGCGGCCATGCCGGAGCCGCGTAGGGACCTCCCGCTCCACTCGGTTGGGTTCAGCCACATCTGTTATGGCTGGTGAGAAGGGGTAGAGCTCCATTGCCTTGTGTTGATTGTGTGTGCATGGAAATTGAAAGGGCTGAAGAGGGAGAAGCACATGCTCAAGTTGTATGTGTTGTGTAGGTGTGCATGCCACATGTTTGTGGATATGTGTGAGTGAACCAAGTATGCCTCTTCTTCTCCTCTTTCCATTGGCTTTCCTCATGCATCATCTAAACTCGTGTTTGTGTACTAGTTGGGGCGTGGGATTGACGCATTGGTACACTCGAGATCACATAAGAGGTATGCGGGGGCTGCGGGTGCGCGCTCGGCGTGCTCGCATGCGTGCGGAGTGCGCGGGAAGCGTGCATGAGGTGCTCGCATGCGTGCGGAGTGCGCGGGAAGCGTGCATGAGGTGCTCGCATGCGTGCGGAGTGCGCGGGAAGCGTGCATGAGGTGCTCGCATGCGTGCGGAGTGTGCGGGCAGCGTGCACAGGGCGCTCGAGGGTGTGCGTGACGTTGTTCGATGCGTGCGGAGTGTGCGGGCAGCGTGCACGAGGTGCTCGAGGGTGTGCTTGGCCTTGCCCGATGCGTGCGGAGTGTGCGGGCAGCGTGCACGAGGTGCTCGAGGGCGTGCTTGGCCTTGCCCGATGCGTGCGGAGTGTGCGGGCAGCGTGCACGAGGTGCTCGAGGGCGTGCTTGGCCTTGCCCGATGCGTGCGGAGTGCGTGGGAAGCATGCACGAGGTGCTCGAGGACGTGCTTAACGTTGTTTGATGCGTGCGGGGTGCATGGGCAGCGTGCACGGGGTACTCAAGGGCGTGCTTGCGGTGCTCAGACGCGTTCGGAGTGCTTCGTGGTGTCGAGCAGCTTGTTATAGCCAAATGCAACCATTGGATGATCCTTGGCAGTTTGATTTCAGGCTTCGGATTCAATTCGTCGCTCTATTGCGTTTCGCGAGCCGTGCGCTCGTTAGGTGAGTGGTTTGATTCCAACCCTTCCGGGAGCGTTCGATGCACGTAGTCGTGCTTCGCGCTTCCATGGGGCTTTATTTGCACCCTAAATATGCTAGATATTATGCATGCTAGGTTGTATAGCTCGTATATTGTGTAGAACCCCTATTCTACCTTATACTTGCATGTGTATTGTATAGAATATGGCATGACTTAGGTAATTTTGATTGAATGACTACCCCTATTTATCAAGCATGTTTAACTTGGGTTAATAACGGGTGTATGCGTAATATTCCTCCGATTTAGGACTCGAGGGTGTGGTATAGTTGTTCCACCCATCTGTTGGGGCAAAACTATGACCAGCTCGAGAGAGGATGAGGCATTCCCTCTCCCTCACCCTCCTTCTCTTCGCGAACCGAGTGAGTAGATGTAGTTCCTACTTGACTCGGGTTTGCTTGGAATTATTGGCATGCACCTGTTGTTGCGCAGATCGTGCTTAACCCTTCCCTTCTAGGTTGGTTTTATCCAACATATATTAGGTTGTAATTTGTGTGTGTTTATCTGTTTGATGCCAAGTATGCATGTTTAAGTAGGTCATCGTTGGGTAGTTAATTGCATATATATATATATATATGCCGATATGGCTATGATTCTTGTCTAATGTGTTAGACAAGTGTATGACCTCTTGTGGGGTCATACCATGGTTTTGACACTTATAATTAAATGTCTTCCCCGCATCTGAGTTATGCGCCCTGGAGGGAATTCATGAGAATTCGTTGCGCTTAATCGGTGTTTGATGACCGATGACGACGGATCCAAGAGGATCGTATTCGCGAGCGTAGATTGTTTTTCCCTTTCGTTGGATCCGTGTAGGAACTTCCCGGCGTTGGAAACGCTGTCCTGGCACCGGGCTCCCATTTGTAGGTACCATCGCTTCGGTCGAGAGTGTACTGATCGTGGGAGTATGTCAGGTAGAGGCTACCCGGGGAAAGGGCTACCGGTGGACCAAGGGCTTAGAACAATCGACCTCTTCCCCAAGATCCTATGACACCCGTCGGGGTGAGGGTGAGGGTGTTGGCGTGAGTGGGGTGGGGTCGCGTTGATACTCGACCCGTCAGTTTGTATAGATGGTTTTCCCGTGGGGTTTGCGCTGCGAGCATGAGTTATCGTTTTTCCCCTTCGTTGGATCCGTGTAGGAACTTCTCGGCGTACCATTGCTGTCTTGCCACCGGGCTCCCATCTGTAGGTACCATCGCTGTGGTCGACAGTGTACTGATCGTGGGAGTATGTCAGGCAGAGGCTACCCGGGGAAAGGGCTACCGGTGGACCAAGGGCTTAGAAACGATCTAGTCTCTTCCCAAGAGACTGGGTCACCCCTTTTGGGGTGAAGGTGAGGGATTGGTACAGTTACTTCCGACAACCTAGGTCACCCTTCGGAGGTGAGGGTGTTGGTGTGAGTGTTGTGGGCTCGAGTTGATACTTGACCCACCAGCTTGAGTGATTGGCTTTCCATAGGGTTCGCGCTGCGAACAAGTAGTGTTTCCTCCCAATATCATCGTATACCGGGGTCCCGACGTAGAAGCTGCCCTGACAGAGGACTCCCACTTGTAGGTACTCCCGATGCGTTCGGCAGATGTACTGATTAGGGGAGTGTACCAGGTGAGGCTACACGAGGGTGGACCACCGGACGATGTTGCAAGCCTGAATTATCGTTCTCCTCTTCGCCGATCCGTGTGGATGCTTCCTAGGTACGAGCCGCCCTGGGTAGACCCCCCACCTGTAAGTACCATCGATGCGCTCGACAGTGTACTGACCGTGGCCGGCTACAGGTAGAGGCTGCCTGGGAGAGCGCTACCGGATGACGAACGGTGTAGAACAGCAAGTTGTCCTTCGAGTCCCTAGACTCACCCCTGTGGGGGCTAGGGCGAGGGCAGGGTAGGTCGCACCGCCGTGTGACCTTGTTAACCGTTGGGTTTCTACCCATGGTTTCCTTGATAGGTGATTGCCTTAGGATCGAATGTTGGTGTTGGTGTTTGGTTTCTGACCACTCACTGAGCTTGTAGCTCACCCCTCGCTTATGTTTTTCCCCAGTTGACGCTGAGTCGGATCCAAGAGAAGAGCTCCCCTGGCGGCATCCGAGTAGGAGACCTGCGTTCGCGTTGGATGTCTTGCGAGTCGGAGGCTATCAGCATTCCCTTTTCATTGTATGTATTATACTTGTGCTTGTGCACGGTATGTAGACTGTTGATGTCAGTTATTGTATATATTGGCTCTCACAGGACAGTTGATTGTGTACTCTAGTCTGTAATATGTCTTTGAATTACAGACTTAGTCATTTGAGCTTCCGCTTTTTGTATATATTTGATGTCAGTTACTTGTGTATTGCCTTTTTCTTGTGGAGTATTTATTTGACCTCGTGTATGGATTTCTGATATCATTTATATATTTGCCACGTCTCGGGGACGGCCGCCCTGGGGCGTGACAGATGCAAACCGGATTTTTAGAACCGAACCCTGTCCCTCCAATGCGATCCGCAATTGTCGACCCAAACCTCATTTTTTTCGACTGAAATTGATTTTTTCGATCCAAGCACGACCCGGACGTCATTTTTCTCCCTAAACAGTATATTTCATACCAAGCAAGATTTTTTTGACCCAAACAGCATTTTTCGAGGCGAACAACATTCTTTTTCAGGCGAACGGCATTCTTCAACCCAAAAGGCAGTTTTCGAAGCGAAAAGCATTTTTCGATCCAAACACAACCAAAACTGTACTTTTTCAACCCAATCAGCACATTTCGGTCCAAAATATAATTCCTGACCCAAAACATCGTTTTCATACCAAAACAAAATTTCTCAACCCAAACTGCATTTTTCGACGCAAAATACATTTTTCGACCCCAAAGATACCCAAAAGCAATTTTTTTTTTCTTCTGACTAAAACACCATGTTTTCAAGCTAAATATCATATTTTGACGCAAATAACATTTTGCTATTATCCAGCATCATTTTCGGACCCGAACAGCGTTTTGCGGCCCAAAATAAACGATTTTCAACCCAAATATCATTTTTCGACCCGAACAACATTTTCCTGAACCCAAGCAGCACTTTCCCTGTCAGAAAAACGTTTTTCGACCCCGACAGAATTTTTCGACCCGAACATCATTCTTTTTACAACCCAGACGTAATTTTTGGACTAAACCACAACCCAAATACCAATTTTTGGATCAAAACAACATTTTGTTAGACGAACATCATTTTGAAACACAAATCGCATCATCGACGCAAAAACGACCTAAACATCATTTTCTCGAGCAGATGAGAACTTTCCAAACAATAAAAGAATTTTTTGACCCAAACAGCATTTCGTCTGCCTGAACATCACTTTTCCATCAACACAGCTTTTTTCGACTAGAACACGACCCAAACACATTACTTTCGAACCAAACAACATTTTCTGGCACAAACCGGATATTGTGGCCCAAGTCGCATTTTCGACCCAAAAATGACACAAACCTCATTTTTTCGATCAAAACAGCGTTTTCTGAACTCCAACATCATTTTTCGAGAAAAAAAAACATCTTCTAAACTCCAAACAGCAATTTCTCGATCGAAACAACAATTTTAGACCCAAAAAACTTTTTTTTTTCGACCCAAACAACAATTTTCAACCAAATCTAAATTTTTCTACAACCCAAACGTAGAAATCATCTTTCTATCGAAACACGACCCAAAACTGCACTTTATCTAACCTAACTGCACTTTATCTAACCTAACTTTCTGAACTCAAACACCATTTTTTTAAACGAAAATCATTTTTAAACCCAAAAGACAATTCACAACCAAAACAACATTTTTTTTAACCCAGACAGCATATTATCACCCAAATATTATATTTCGACCCAAACCTGGCCCAATGATCATTTTCAGATCCGAACAACTTTTCCAAACACAAACTGCATTTTTCGACGCAAAATACATTTTTCGACCCCAACCGGATCCAAACACCGTTATTTAGACCGAAACAGCGTTTTACGACCCAGGCACGGCCCAAAACACATTTTTGGACCCAGAAAGCAATTATTTTTACCCGAGCAGCGTTTGTTTAATGGAAACTAAATTTTTAGAACCAAACCCTATTCCGCCAGCGCGATCCGCAATTGTCGACCCAAACCTCTTTTTTTCGACTGAAATTGATTTTTTCGAGCCAAACACGACCCGGACGTCATTTTTCTCCCTAAACAGTATATTTCATACCAAGCCAAGATTTTTTTTGACCCAAACACCATTTTTCGATGAGACACAACAATGTTTTCACGCGAATAGCATTCCTCAACCCAAACGGCAGATTTCGAAGCAGAAAGCATTTTTCGATCCAAACACAACCAAAACTGCACTTTTTCAACCCAATCAGCACTTTTTTTTCAACCCAGACAGCATTATCTCACCAGAATATTATATATCGACCCAAAGCTCATTTTCAGACCCCGAAAAACATTTCCAAACCCAAACTGCATTTTTCAACGCATAATACTTTTTTCGACCCCAACTCGATCCAAACTCCAACACTTCGACCGAAACAGCATTTTTCGACCCAGGCACGACCCAAAACACATTTTTGGACCCTGAAAGCATTTATTTTTACCCTAGAAGCGTTTGCTTGATGCAAACCTAATTTTTAGAACCGAACCCTATCCCTCCAACGCGATCCGCAATTGTCGACCCAAACCTCATTTTTTTCGACTAAAATTGATTTTTTCGATCCAAGCACGACCCGGACGTCATTTTTCTCCCTAAACAGTATATTTCATACCAAGCAAGATTTTTTTGACCCAAACAGCATTTTTCGAGGCGAACAACATTCTTTTTCAGGCGAACGGCATTCTTCAACCCAAAAGGCAGTTTTCGAAGCGAAAAGCATTTTTCGATCCAAACACAACCAAAACTGTACTTTTTCAACCCAATCAGCACATTTCGGTCCAAAATATAATTCTTGACCCAAAACATCGTTTTCATACCAAAACAAAATTTCTCAACCCAAACTGCATTTTTCGACGCAAAATACATTTTTCGACCCCAAAGATACCCAAAAGCAATTTTTTTTTTCTTCTGACTAAAACACCATGTTTTCAAGCTAAATATCATATTTTGACGCAAATAACATTTTGCTATTATCCAGCATCATTTTCGGACCCGAACAGCGTTTTGCGGCCCAAAATAAACGATTTTCAACCCAAATATCATTTTTCGACCCGAACAACATTTTCCTGAACCCAAGCAGCACTTTCCCTGTCAGAAAAACGTTTTTCGACCCCGACAGAATTTTTCGACCCGAACATCATTCTTTTTACAACCCAGACGTAATTTTTGGACTAAACCACAACCCAAATACCAATTTTTGGATCAAAACAACATTTTGTTAGACGAACATCATTTTGAAACACAAATCGCATCATCGACGCAAAAACGACCTAAACATCATTTTCTCGAGCAGATGAGAACTTTCCAAACAATAAAAGAATTTTTTGACCCAAACAGCATTTCGTCTGCCTGAACATCACTTTTCCATCAACACAGCTTTTTTCGACTAGAACACGACCCAAACACATTACTTTCGAACCAAACAACATTTTCTGGCACAAACCGGATATTGTGGCCCAAGTCGCATTTTCGACCCAAAAATGACACAAACCTCATTTTTTCGATCAAAACAGCGTTTTCTGAACTCCAACATCATTTTTCGAGAAAAAAAAACATCTTCTAAACTCCAAACAGCAATTTCTCGATCGAAACAACAATTTTAGACCCAAAAAACTTTTTTTTTTCGACCCAAACAACAATTTTCAACCAAATCTAAATTTTTCTACAACCCAAACGTAGAAATCATCTTTCTATCGAAACACGACCCAAAACTGCACTTTATCTAACCTAACTGCACTTTATCTAACCTAACTTTCTGAACTCAAACACCATTTTTTTAAACGAAAATCATTTTTAAACCCAAAAGACAATTCACAACCAAAACAACATTTTTTTTAACCCAGACAGCATATTATCACCCAAATATTATATTTCGACCCAAACCTGGCCCAATGATCATTTTCAGATCCGAACAACTTTTCCAAACACAAACTGCATTTTTCGACGCAAAATACATTTTTCGACCCCAACCGGATCCAAACACCGTTATTTAGACCGAAACAGCGTTTTACGACCCAGGCACGGCCCAAAACACATTTTTGGACCCAGAAAGCAATTATTTTTACCCGAGCAGCGTTTGTTTAATGGAAACTAAATTTTTAGAACCAAACCCTATTCCGCCAGCGCGATCCGCAATTGTCGACCCAAACCTCTTTTTTTCGACTGAAATTGATTTTTTCGAGCCAAACACGACCCGGACGTCATTTTTCTCCCTAAACAGTATATTTCATACCAAGCCAAGATTTTTTTTGACCCAAACACCATTTTTCGATGAGACACAACAATGTTTTTCACGCGAATAGCATTCCTCAACCCAAACGGCAGATTTCGAAGCAGAAAGCATTTTTCGATCCAAACACAACCAAAACTGCACTTTTTCAACCCAATCAGCACTTTTTTTTCAACCCAGACAGCATTATCTCACCAGAATATTATATATCGACCCAAAGCTCATTTTCAGACCCCGAAAAACATTTCCAAACCCAAACTGCATTTTTCAACGCATAATACTTTTTTCGACCCCAACTCGATCCAAACTCCAACACTTCGACCGAAACAGCATTTTTCGACCCAGGCACGACCCAAAACACATTTTTGGACCCTGAAAGCATTTATTTTTACCCTAGAAGCGTTTGCTTGATGCAAACCTAATTTTTAGAACCGAACCCTATCCCTCCAACGCGATCCGCAATTGTCGACCCAAACCTCATTTTTTTCGACTAAAATTGATTTTTTCGATCCAAGCACGACCCGGACGTCATTTTTCTCCCTAAACAGTATATTTCATACCAAGCAAGATTTTTTTGACCCAAACAGCATTTTTCGAGGCGAACAACATTCTTTTTCAGGCGAACGGCATTCTTCAACCCAAAAGGCAGTTTTCGAAGCGAAAAGCATTTTTCGATCCAAACACAACCAAAACTGTACTTTTTCAACCCAATCAGCACATTTCGGTCCAAAATATAATTCTTGACCCAAAACATCGTTTTCATACCAAAACAAAATTTCTCAACCCAAACTGCATTTTTCGACGCAAAATACATTTTTCGACCCCAAAGATACCCAAAAGCAATTTTTTTTTTCTTCTGACTAAAACACCATGTTTTCAAGCTAAATATCATATTTTGACGCAAATAACATTTTGCTATTATCCAGCATCATTTTCGGACCCGAACAGCGTTTTGCGGCCCAAAATAAACGATTTTCAACCCAAATATCATTTTTCGACCCGAACAACATTTTCCTGAACCCAAGCAGCACTTTCCCTGTCAGAAAAACGTTTTTCGACCCCGACAGAATTTTTTCGACCCGAACATCATTCTTTTTACAACCCAGACGTAATTTTTGGACTAAACCACAACCCAAATACCAATTTTTGGATCAAAACAACATTTTGTTAGACGAACATCATTTTGAAACACAAATCGCATCATCGACGCAAAAACGACCTAAACATCATTTTCTCGAGCAGATGAGAACTTTCCAAACAATAAAAGAATTTTTTGACCCAAACAGCATTTCGTCTGCCTGAACATCACTTTTCCATCAACACAGCTTTTTTCGACTAGAACACGACCCAAACACATTACTTTCGAACCAAACAACATTTTCTGGCACAAACCGGATATTGTGGCCCAAGTCGCATTTTCGACCCAAAAATGACACAAACCTCATTTTTTCGATCAAAACAGCGTTTTCTGAACTCCAACATCATTTTTCGAGAAAAAAAAACATCTTCTAAACTCCAAACAGCAATTTCTCGATCGAAACAACAATTTTAGACCCAAAAAACTTTTTTTTTTCGACCCAAACAACAATTTTCAACCAAATCTAAATTTTTCTACAACCCAAACGTAGAAATCATCTTTCTATCGAAACACGACCCAAAACTGCACTTTATCTAACCTAACTGCACTTTATCTAACCTAACTTTCTGAACTCAAACACCATTTTTTTAAACGAAAATCATTTTTAAACCCAAAAGACAATTCACAACCAAAACAACATTTTTTTTAACCCAGACAGCATATTATCACCCAAATATTATATTTCGACCCAAACCTGGCCCAATGATCATTTTCAGATCCGAACAACTTTTCCAAACACAAACTGCATTTTTCGACGCAAAATACATTTTTCGACCCCAACCGGATCCAAACACCGTTATTTAGACCGAAACAGCGTTTTACGACCCAGGCACGGCCCAAAACACATTTTTGGACCCAGAAAGCAATTATTTTTACCCGAGCAGCGTTTGTTTAATGGAAACTAAATTTTTAGAACCAAACCCTATTCCGCCAGCGCGATCCGCAATTGTCGACCCAAACCTCTTTTTTTCGACTGAAATTGATTTTTTCGAGCCAAACACGACCCGGACGTCATTTTTCTCCCTAAACAGTATATTTCATACCAAGCCAAGATTTTTTTTTGACCCAAACACCATTTTTCGATGAGACACAACAATGTTTTTCACGCGAATAGCATTCCTCAACCCAAACGGCAGATTTCGAAGCAGAAAGCATTTTTCGATCCAAACACAACCAAAACTGCACTTTTTCAACCCAATCAGACTTTTTTTTT
>JAUJYO010000853.1:0-40688 GCA_030737845.1 Acorus calamus
AGGCAGACACGGCTGGAGCCGTGTCCGACACGTGTCCATGCCGTGTCCGTGTCCGACACGGGTACGGCGCCTCCGGGGAAGTGTCCGTGCTTTGTAGACTATAGGTATGGTTGAACAAATTAACTATTTTCTGTTAGAGGAATGTCATGGATACATTGTTTAGAAACAGTCGGCCAAAATTTGTTCGGAAATGTGAATATGCTATTTGAGGTATAATTGTTTCCTCACAGAATTTTTGTGTTCAAGATTGTGCTTGGTTTCATATACTTTTCCAGTGATTGTCTGTTTCTTAGTGGATTTCATAATTATCTTCAAATTTTTATTTCCAACATAGCCAACAAATTTTTTATTCTTGGTTGCAATGCTTTTCTTTTACCTATAGATTAACATCAACCTCTCTCATATTGACCTAGGTGAGCAACAGAGATATGTCTGTTGCTTTGTTGAGGACCTTCATATCCAAACGCAAAGAGGAGCACGCAGCAATGTTAGACAGAAAGGCCTAACCTCTGTCCAAAATGTCTGAAGATAATAATTCTGGACCTGTGCAGAAAGTATTATTTACTCCTCATGATGAAAAGTCAAATGGAAAATGTGAAGACCACTCTCAGGATGATCAAAGTGATACCTCTAACAAACTGCTGATGACTCAATCAGCAAAGGGACATGAGGAGCCAAAACCTCCAAGAGTTCTTGAGGTTTCAACATTCCCCACCATTCTTAAGAATTAGTTCTATATAAACATTGTTAGGTCCTTTTCTCATATATCTTCTTCGTCTATATGCACATTTTTTTCACATGCATATGTATTCAGGCCCTGGCTGCTTCTGGATTAAGAGCGATTAGATATGCTCGTGAAGTCGAAGGAATTGGTCAAATTACAGCTTTAGACAATGATAAAGGTACCTTTCACCGATGTCTGTCTCAAGATGTGTTTGGAATTAGTCATGAGAATAGAAGTTATAATGGATGAGCACGTGTTGTATAAATATAATTAAAAGATTAAACCTAACATTACCTTTGCAGTATCCGTGGAAGCTTGCCAGAGGAATATACAGTTCAATGGGTCAGTTGCATGTTCAAAGGTGGAATCTCATCTTGCTGATGCTCGAGTTTATATGCTTACCCACCAAAAAGAATTTGATGTGGTAATTATACATTCTGTATTCTATTTTACAGTCCAGAAGGTTTTCTTTAAAAAAAATTCCATTTACTCATATAATACATTGATGCTACATTTATTTTACCCTTGACAACATTGTTAATGAAATTTTGATGGCAAAGTGTGAGTAACACATGGATTTGATGGACAGGGTGCATGATGCATTATCCTGTTTATATAAATATATTTTATGAAGCTGTGATAACTGCCCATTTTGCAAGCGCTACATTAATCATAGCTATTATTAGAACTTAGAAGGAATGCAGTAGAGATTTGTTACGTAGAAAAAGGTTGCATTTTCCAACCACAACTAGCACTTTGATTCAGATTTAACATTCCAAGTAATAAACCAATAATCCAGCAGCAGTATTTCTCAGATTGTTGTTCCTGTCATGTTGGCTGATGTCAGTACTGCTTGGTTTTGACTGGGAAGCAAACTTGGGACAGGGTAATGAAGTGTGTAATTTTATCAAGTTATTTTTTTACAAGTATTAAATATTGATGGAGAAGCAGTGCATATGTTGTTGTCATGTGCATGAAAATGCTTATTATTTCATCTGAAAAACGTTTGTTTTCCAAACTTTTATCAGAGTGAAGTTGCCAGCTTAAACCTGTTTCTGTAAGTGCTCATGATAATGCATTTTTGGTGACACAAAATGGCCCGTCCGTGTCAGTCCACTATCCAATGTAATTTCAGTCACAGTACATTTAATGACAATTATTAAGAATAATTTTTCTTTTGGCTGCCTGAGTTTTTAACCAGTGTGTCATTAGTTTTTGAGTGGATTTCATGATGGCATTTCTTACAACACGTCCTGATACACAGTAGCCTCAAACCCAATCCCAAAAACTTCAAATACAAGTGACTTATGGCTTATATTAAGTTGATGAGAAGCATTGAATTTTATATTTGCTGACAGTTGCTCTATGCAATCTTTACATCAAGAATGCCAGGGATGTAGATCTCCTCAATCTTACTCATTTTTTATTATTAATATTTCAGGTTGATCTTGATCCTTATGGCTCACCATCTGTTTTCTTGGACTCGGCAGTTCAATCAGTTGCTGATGGAGGCATGTTAATGTGCACAGCTACTGATATGGCAGTTCTATGTGGTGGCAACGGGGAGGTTTGCTATTCAAATTGAGTTTTGTATTTAACTATTGTAAATAAAAATGTTTGTTTTTCTATGCTTCTTTATTTATAGATGTCTCGATCTAATTTTTAGTTTTTGAGGAATCAGGTATGGTTCCTATCCATTGAAAGGGAAATATTGTCATGAAATGGCTCTGAGAATCCTCCTTGCAAGCGTTGAGGTATGTTTGAGTCCATTTTTATACATTCAAATTAATTGATGATAATCATTTCCAACTTTGCAATTCACTCTTGAAAAATGCACAGCCATGCTAATAGGTACAAACGATATATTGTTCCAATACTCTCTGTACAAATGGATTTCTACATCCGAGTTTTTGTGCGTGTATGTACGTGAGTGCCTTGATTCTTTTGAATGCCCATTGTGATCTCAAATTTTGATACCTTGTGCCCTGCTTTTGGAAAGGAAATTCTTTGTTTTTGGAGAAATTATTCCAATTATTTTTTTTCAACCCCTTATTTTCTTAATCTCTATACTTTTTTAGCATATGATGGCACCCTTAAGTTAGATTACATTTTTTGTAGATTTTTTTGTTGCCTACCCCTTTTTATGTATTGTTATGCACTCTGTGTACTTTGTTAACTCATACACTATTATTCATCTCTTGTACATTGTTATGTTAACCATGTACATTATTATGAATTTATGTATGCAGTTAAATCTTTTACACTGTTACCCATCCCCTAAGGGATTAAAAAAATACTTGGCATTTATTTCCCTTTTTCCTTAATTTTTTTTTGTTTGTTGCCTTATTTATTTTTAAGGTATTAATCCTCGTCCCATGATTCTAATTGAATTCATTTTAAACATGTTTTTAAGTGTGGTCTGATATTATGTGGCATGTGTACCACATATGCCATACATGTTATTACTAGCATGTAACCAAAAATTCGAAAGAAAACCTTTTCCAATGTGTGGCAACACGTATAGTACGTGCGGCCGCTTATGCCATTTGGGGTCTGACTGCATCAGTTCACATGATGTATTGAAATACATGCTGCGTCATATACCCTTTTGGACGAACTGTGTAATCCTCGTACTATATTGAACCATTGTTTTTAAAATTTTCTGGACTTGGATCATAAATACTCCGTATCAATTCCTCCTGCTAAATTGATTGTACAAGGGATTGAACATAATTTCAATGAATCAGTGTGATACTGTGATCAGGCTGATTCTTCTTTTAAACCTGTTAATTTGGCTGACTTAATAAAGTTCCTGTTTCATAACCAATTATTGAACTATGAAATAAAGTGCATAGCCCCATTGCATTACTCGTATAATCCTTGCTTAGTGTCTTTAGAATGTTAAAATTGCAATGCATTTATCTTCAGGTCTGCAAGCGCTATGAAGAACACCCCTCTTAAACTTTCCTATGTTTATCAGTGTGTTGGATATGATTCTTTCCATCTGCAATGTATTGGAAGAACTTTTACCAAGGTATACATCAAACTCTGCCCCTTGCATCTCATTTATGGAGAGCATATATTTTCTTGAGAAGCCATCCAAATATATTTTTCGGAAATCAAAGCTTGATTGTAACATCGGACTGGTCTTGCCTCTTAACGCCTTTATTTTTCATTGTCAAGAACAACAGTGTGAGATATATGCCAGGTTTTGGTCCTGTGGTTCCTCGAGAGTGCAGTGATTGCGGGAAAAAATTTAACATGGGTGGGCCAATATGGTCAGCTCCTATCCATGATCAGGAATGGGTAGCTGCCACCTTAGCAGATGTTAAAGCTAAGAAAGAGAGGTATCCGGCTTATGACAAGATTTATTCTGTATTGACTACAATATCAGAGGTACAATTTTCTAACATGCTTTACTATCCACATCTTGCAAATAGCTATTTTTCTTTCAACGCTAATTCTTCAGGAAAGGTGGGAGCTTTCTAGATATATTGATATGAAAAGAAAAAAAAAACAGATTCTTTGCATGGAAGGTGATATTAAGGCCTTACCTCCAAATAAAACAGCCTTGCAATATTAGTATGGTAGAGCATATTCTCTAAGACAAAACAAAGCATTGATATTTATAATGGAAAACAAGTTTCTCATGTATGCCATGCGGTATTCATTGCTTATTTATCATGAAAATTATTCTTTTTCTTTAATCCTTGTAACCATTCAATTTTTCTCTCACATGCATCCTGTTTGACAATATTGTGTGTGTCATGCAGGAGTTGGTTGATGTTCCTCTCTTTTTGAGTCTCCACAACCTATGTGCTACCCTGAAATGCACCTCCCCTTCTGCTGTTATGTTCCGATCCGCAGTTATCAATGCTGGATATCGCATATCAGGGAGTCATGTTAATCCACTTGGGCTAAAATCAGATGCCCCGATGGACGTTATCTGGGACATCATGCGTTGTTGGGTAACCAACATTTTCCTTCATCTTTCTAGTGACTTATTCTATCAATATTATAATAATTATTATGCAAAAGTTTTTTTTTTCTCCCAACTTGATATTCTTTGCTTCCAAAAACTGAAATGAATGAATCCTTGGTTTAACTAAAAAATCACAGCATGGAATGACAAAAGGATCCGTCTAAGTCAAGATCCCATATCATTCTCAAAGAGAAGAAATATTTGAAATGTTGTTGATAAATAGATGATATGCCCTTAGGCTACAAAACCTCTTATGATAATTCAATTAGGCTCATTAGAAAATTAAGACAAATATTGAAAATTACTAAAATTGGCAAAATTAATATGCAAAAAATTGTGAGGCCCTTGAAAAAATCGAAATTGATGGAATTCAATTTGTTTATTATAATAATAAAAACTATAATTCTCAAAATTACCAAAATTGACAAACTTGTTTATTTGAGAGCCTAAAAGGATGAATTTTCCTCCTGATCTGGAAGATCTCCATGAATTCTTGAGCTCATGAAATTTCATGTCATTTTGTGATATTCATCATTTATTTCTATCAGCTGGTATTTTTTTAATTTTTTTCTAGACCTCTTCTGGTGATCCAATCGCTTCACTCTAGGAATACATCGACCACCTGTTTTGCATCAAAATATAAAATGTTTTTAAATGGAATAATGATTGTCATCAGACAAATAAGTTGTCTAACTTAAAACAGTTATGCCAACATTTTCCCCAAACCATGAGAGTGATATGTGTAATCAATTCTGTGGAGTGGGCTCTCCTTGATTTATTGGTCTGTCAGTTATTGTAGTTTGGAAGGTACCAAAAGAGAGACGACTAATTGAATGTAGGTCATAGATTTCACTGAGTGATGATTTTTGTTTTGTTTGCACAGGTGAAAAATCATCTGGTGAAACCGCAGCCAGCTGATCAATCGGGACGGTAATCCTTTCTAAAGAGCCTACTTGCAGGTGTGTTCTTTGTTACCGGGATTGGTCTCCCCACTATTTTGTCTAATTCTTTTCATTTATGATTTGTATGCGTCTATATGCATCTGTGATGGACGATCAAATTCTACCTTGACATGGATGAATTCTTAGAGTAATGAATGTGAATCTAGTACAAACTGGACTTCCCCTGTGGTTTCATGATTGGCATGCATTCTCTCTATAAAAACTTTTTATAGTTTGTGAAATGTGAGACCTTTGGCAAATTACAAGTTAGGCCCCTATATAGATAAATTTTAAGAACCATCCTTGTAATTGCGAAAAGGGATTGACAAACTGCATTTCTTCCCTTTAGAAGGCCAGTATTTGCACTACATCCCCATATTCTTTATGTACAAATTGCAAAACAACCCATAGAAAATCAAACTGGTACTAGAAGCCCCCATTTGTTTTGAGAATAAGCAAGTGAGAGGAAGAATAGGCTTATTACCCCCCCCCCCCCCCCCCCGGGAAAAAAAACATGTTGTATGTAATGCTTTGTTAAGTTAGAATAAATCCTGATAATTACATAAGGGAGATAATACTTTGTTCCTGTTTATTCATTCAAACTATAACTATCTTCTAATTAGACAAATGCAAAAGACAAAATATTACTGAAACCAAGGAAGGCATAGCAACAAACAAAAAATTCATATCGTATAACTAACTATCCGTGAACTAAAGAAATGTGTATTTGTTACTTTTTTTCATGGTTTCCAGCTTCTCTGATCACCTCAACATTCATTACTAACAGGCAAATTTCGCGCGAGCATTTGCTTCTCTGAGCAAAGCGCAAGCGAAGAAGGTCGCTCGGTTCCTTCCGAACCCCAAAAGGCACTGGGGGCCAAAACTCAGGGCTGGTCGGCTGATCACGAGCAAGCATGTGTCACTGCTTGGTGCGGACGTTGTCAATGGGATCATCAACCATGATGAAGAAGAAGATTGCAAGTCCAGTGCAAAGAGGCAGAAGACTGATGATGGCGATCTTACTTCCTCCCATTCATAACAAATCCAGGTGATTTTTTCCTGCTTTGGAAAGTTTTGAATATGTAGTACTAGTTTGTGTGTGTGTGTGTGTTTTCTCTTCTGGCTTCCTATTCTTTTCCTGTATCTGGTTTGGGGGATAAATCCAGATCATGGTTTGGAATTTGGATAATTTCGTAATTATCCTATTTGGTTACTCAAAAATTGATAGTGCAAGACTTGTTCTTACCACCAAAACCATGATGTCCTTTAACATTTTTATACTTATCTATACTACATATAAAAGTACCAATCCTGAAAAAACTTTCAGTTGACATAAATACCCTTTTCAAATATATAATTTCCATCCATGCCCTAATGATTCTTAGTTTAGATCTCATAACATATGAAAATATTACATTTCATAGTACCTCTCGACTTCTCCTTTTGCAAGCAAAACCTGAATAGAACGCCGCGACCCTTCGTCATCCTCTCGGAACCGACTCCCTCATCTTCGTCAAAATGCCGAGCAGTTGCATTCCCTGCTCCGACCATTGTGACCTGTTTGTTTTCGTCCCTCTTCCTTTGCTGATCGGGTCTTCGAAGGTGTGAATTTTTTGGGTTATGGATTCTGAATATTTTTTTTAAATGTTCATTGTTGTCTCAACTTTTCAGACCACATAAATGAATACCTACTCGGTCCCCTATTCTATTATACTAATTTTTTAATTCGAAGGTGAATATTTTGGGTTATTGATTCTGAATGTTTTTTAAAAATTTGAATTGTTGTCTTCAACATTTCAGCCCATATAAATGAATCCCTATACTAATTTTTTTAATTCGAATGTGTGAATTTTTAGGGTTATGGATTCTCAATATTTTTTTTAAATTTTAATGGCTGTCTTCAACATTTCAGCCCATATAAATGAATCCCTACTCGGTAACCTATTCTATTATACTAATTTTTTTATTCGAATGTGTGAATTTTTAGGGTTATGGATTCTCAATATTTTTTTAAAATTTTAATTGTTGTCTTCAACATTTTAGCCCATATAAATGAATCCCTACTCGGTTCCCTGTTCTATTATACTAATTTTTTTTATTCGAAGGTGTGAATGTGAATTTTTTGGGTTATGGATGCTGAATATATATATTTTTTAATTGTTGTCTTCAACTTTTTAGCCCATATAAATGAATCCCTACTCGGTCCCCTGTTCTATTATATTTAATTCAAATGTGTGAATATTTTGGGTTATGGATTCTGAATATTTTTTTTAAAAAAATTTTAATTGTTGTCTTCAACTTTTCATCCCATATAAATGAATCCCTACTCGGTCCCCTGTTCTATTATACTAATTTCTTAATTTTAATTGTTGCTTCAATTATTGCCACTTCAATTTTTAAGTGGGTAGTTTGTCGATCTTCTCATGTGTTTTTAGGTGTGGAATTTGTTTCCTTATCCTATAAATTTTTCAATTTTGGATACTATAAATTTGTTTCCTTGTCCTATAAAGATCATGAAGCCTCACATCAATGAGAAGTCAAATTAGATTAATCTGCTGCCCACTCAATGATCCCACATTTACCCTCTAATTATTTTATCTCTGTTTATGGCTTTGTTTCATTGGCTTGTCATAAATGTGGGACTTGAATTTGTTAATTTCATTGTCTCAAATTCAAATCTGGGTTATTAATTTGGTTGGTTTTGGTTAAACTTGTTTCTGCTTCTTCTGTTCAGTAGAGATCCTGTATTTAAATATTCAATTGATCTCAGGATGGTCCTGATAGTTCTCAAATGCTTTCCTCGAAGCCACATGTACTATGTGTCATTTTGCTCTTCAAATATCCTAGCTTAAATTTTGTCAGAACCAAAATCTGTGTAGAATGGGTTGGCAATTGAAGAATGAGAGCTTTGAATTTCCCTTTGGGGTACCATGTGTGTGGGGACGAGGTCGGTGGGATTGGTGGATGGGAGATTCATTATTCATGAGTATTATGTTGTGAGTTTTGGTAGGCCTCAATCACACTCGATGTATCAGCTCCTTACTTTGGGTGTGAATGTGAGTGGTTTCTTCCTTAGTTATAATTTTCCTTTGGGCCTCCACCCAATTTATGAAATTGCGGGCGACTAGCCTACCATTATATATCTTCAAAACAAATAAACAATAATGAGAGCTTTGAACATAACCCTCATGCCGTTGGATGAGAGTCGGATCACATTTGATGTTTGTTAGAAAGGAAAATTGACAATGAATATATATTACTCTATAGACTTCAGACTATGTTGATATTCCAGAGATTTTTGGGTTGTCTGTTTGCAGATATTTCTTAAACCTTCATTTTTCTGTCATGGCGCCATGCTTGCCAATGAATAAATTAATTTTGTAGCCCTCAATGTGCATTGATAAACAAGCTGATAATAAATTGTTCAAGTTGCCTTTTAAAAAAAAAAAAAATTGTTCAAGTTTCCCTAGGAGCAAGTTTTTCTGGTGTATTGCCAATTTAACATGTTCAAGTTGTGAGTATTTTGTTGTGTGCTTGAATGCTATTACAACCTGTCAACTAGGCACCACATCATCACCCCTTCTCACTCTGAGTTATATATATTTTTTCTTATGTCACTTTATAAATTTATTGGGTAGCTAGGTTAATTTGTGGTTGTTCTCATGTTAGATTGTTGGTTGTCACAAATTTTATGTTCGTGTATTTATGAATGAATTGGATTTATTTAAAAAGGATTTCAAAATATTTCGTTGTTTGTTTTCCTATAATTTTTACTTATTATCACCCAACAAGAAAAATTCTTACAAGGCTCTCCGACTATGTTATATATGCTTTTAAAGTTATAATCTAATGTGCAGCTTTGAAGAACACTCCCTAACCGATTCTCACTCTCTCTTACATAAATTGTTCTTTGCCAAGTATGCTTTTTAAATTTGGGGTAAATGTTTGTATGTTTAATGTGGCCTTTGATTGTCTTACCTGTTGAATAGAACATGTATTCCTATCTCCGATTCTAATCCCTCGAGTTGTATTCTTTCATTCTCCCAGAAGTCATTATGATGCTCGCACTGATCTCCACACATGTCATTTAGCTCCATAGTCTTTTCATCAGTGAATGGGGGCTTTGTGGGCATGGGAAACTATTCATCCTTTTTTAAGAGCATATGCAAGGTTTTAGACATTGGAGTCGTAACAATGGAACTCTTGTATACATAGAAGTGCCACATGCACCACTCTTGATATATCTGCTACAATAGCATCTCTTGATATATCTTAATGATACAAATGCACACACGAGAAAGTTAACATTACCTGAATGTAAGTCCTAATATCTACTGTTATAAAAATATTTTAACACTAGAAACTTGCTTCGTTCGGTAAACTGTCGGTGTACACAACCACCTGGCTCTTGTTATTTTGCTTGTCACTCACTATTTTCATTAAGAGCACACCAAAGCTATAGACACCAGCCTTCTCTGTTAGTTGACCGTGAGCTAGATATTGTGGAGCCATGTATCCCCTGTATTTCAAGATTCAAGAAAAATATTTGTCACCATGCATATTTATCTGTAAACAAAACATAACAATTGATTGTGTTTATTGACACAGATTAATTGTTGATATGAGTTGAACAAGAAACAAAGCAAAGATAGATACTGACAGTGTCCCGGCAATGGTTCTCGAATTCTCATGTAAGTAAGCTAAACCTTCAGTTGTTCCAATAATTATTTCAAACCTCTTTTCCCATGTCAACAATTTGCCTCGCTCCTTATCTGTCACATGTATAGGAGATTTTTCAGCTGTGAAGATATGTTATAAATTGTTAAAATTTGTTCAACCTTCAGCATCAATGTCATGTAGCTGGAGGGCAATATCAGTGGAATAGTTTTGAGTTGGATTGTTCTTATTTGTCTGGGGACTGAGCTTTTCATTAAGCAGGGTGGCCTTTGAAATCCACCCATTCAGTGACTTATATACCTAATAGAATCATCTACTCGTAATAAAATGTGCCTCTTGTGCAATCATTATATCACGTATTTAACTACTTCCATTTTATAATATATGACTGTTTGTGAAAACTCCTTATCTCATTATTTGTTAGACTGATTTGGATTGATTTTTGGGAAGATCATGTTTATGTGAAATTTTAGTTCACCATAGCCATGCACCGCAATAACTAACCACCATGTTGTCTCACTCACTTCCCATAATAAAAAATGTGGGACCATTTTTTTTAGTTGACATTAGTAGGAGCAGCAACATTGGGAAGATCTGCAGGATTATTAGTTGTAGCAATGGTTGCTGGACCTGAGTAAGTAGTGGGCATTAATGGCATTGTGGTAACATCTAAAGCTTCAGAAACAATTAGTATGGTTCAGATGTCATAAGGGATTAGTGAATTTACCGAAGATGAAGCGGTCGAGGCTCTTGTTTGCGAGGAATTCATAAACAAGAAGGCTCTCCGGTCCCGAGCAACTGCACCCCAACAACCTGACCAGGTTCTTATGCTCCACACTGCTTATGATGTTAATTTCATTGTAGAAATCTAAAGCTCTGTGCTTGTTGTTGAAGAACAGCCTCTTCACAGCGATCTCCCTTCCATCAGCCAACACACCCTATCAACCGATATCCTTTAGAAACTCGAGATCTTACAAGTTCATGTATATAAGATTTTATTGAAAAATTAGGTGCTTTTGAACCTTGTAGACCGATTCAAATCCTCCCTGCCCGAGCTTGTTAATTAAATCGAAACACCCGGTCGCTCTTTCAAGGGTTGAATATTTGAAGTTCAAGCTACTGTTGTAGAGAGTTGATGCCAGTTTCACTGTTCGTCTATCATAGCGTATGCCATTTCTAGGGGTCTTCATAAAGTCTAACCAGCCTTTCATACCCTCTAAACATTCATTTAATATTAATATTAAACTATTAAAGGAGGCTAAAATGGGTGGAAAAAAATTACACCTTCTACTCCATAACCTCATACTGTCTTTCGCATTGTTCTTATGACACTGTAAATTAATTACGGAATTGGAGATGGAGATGGAGATGGAGATGATGGAGATTAAAGCTGAACCTCCAATAGACCCATAAGAAAATCCAATAGAACTCACATCCCCGGAATTAAACTAATAAAGGAGGCTAAGATGGGTGAATTTTTTTTTTAAAATAAAACTACAACTTCTATTCCATAACCTTTTACTGTGCTTATTCTAATTTTTAAAAGTTGGGCGAATTTGTGGAGGTTGTGATGTGGGAATTGAAAATATGGTTTTATCTGTATTTATGAATGAATTTTTGGTTTTTGGTTATGGATTTTGTTACATTTGGTTGTTTATGTTCCTATGAACACAAGATATAAACAATTACAAACCAACCAAACATCATAAACCTCGCATCAATAAGAAGTGAAATTAGATTAATCGGCAGCCCACTCAATCATCCCACATGTTCCCTCTAATTATTTCTTTTATGTTTAGAGCTTTCTTTCATTGGTTTGCCATAAATGTGGGACTTCATATATAAAGTGGAATTCTGTTAAACATTAAAAAGTATGAGTTGGATATCTGGCAAAATATTATAATATTAATATTACAAAATATTAATTGTAATATCAAGTTCAATATTTTTTTATAACATATGACAAAGGTCACCTCACACTCTCTATTGCTTTGTTCTTGTGATTATAAAATTTTAAAAACTTATTAAGAAACACAATTCATTCATTTTTTTTTTATCTTGGAGTGGGTTTAAAAGTTTCCTTAGGATGTCAAATTATATTACTCTGATACCCAGTAAATAATCCTACTTAGTCCCTCTGATGATTTCTCTCTGTTTATAGTTTTGTTTCATTTCATTGCAATAACTATGACAATGATCTTCTACTCTGTGGATTTCATAAATGAAGTGAAATTCTTAAAAGGATTTAAAATTAGGCATTTTAAGGAAAAGTTTTTGCCTTTTTCAACAACACGGTCATTCATTCTTAAAGTACTACAAAATTTTATCTTTTAGGGTTGGTCATTAATGACTTGGCTTAATTTAGTTTGATAAAGGGTTTCATAATAGACTTGTGTATAATTTGTTGACTCGTGTTGTTTTCTAACCATAACAGAGTCATTGCATTCATTTGTGTGACCATTATATGTTCATATATAACACTGAATTTGATTTGTTTTCTGTCATGTGCTGGATAAACCATTTTTTATATTTGATTATGGAAAATAGTCATTCATATTTTTAAAAATTCTTTTTTAATCACATTATGGTTGTGCCTATTGTTCACTATGTGCTGGATATGCTTATTCAAAAATACAAGAAAATATGATACCTCTGCATAAACAGGATGCCATTGATGGTCATTTTGAGGTGAAAATATCTATCTATGAAGTTTATATATAATGTTTAAAATTGCCTGTTTCACTTTTCACGTTTCTTAATATTAAATAAATTTGACAGAGTTTATGAAGATTCTTTCTTGTTTTGATAATCAAATTTACAATTTTCAATTATAAATATTCATAGTACCTACTGACTCTTGCGTTGTTTATATTAATTTCCGATTCCTAAGATTTTAGACTAGCGTCGTCAAGTAATTGTTAAAGGCTTCTAACTTTGAAACACACCTGTTAGGATCAACTTTCAGGTATTTTATTTTAAGAACTATTCGGTTCTTCCATGTATCAATGTAATGAATAGTCTTACTTTTCCACATGACAGAATGTTGGAGTTTGGTATGCATTTTATTTAATTCGATAACTTATTTAGATTAGTTATAATAAACATAAAATATCTACGTTGCAATCAAATAAATTGTTATATTCAAAACATTGTTTAGGAACTTTTAATGGACATTAAAAAAAAATATTCTCATGAATGAGATCATATAGTGATTCAAAAACATTTGCAAGACATAAGAATCCGTGAAGCAATGAATACATACGCTGGATTGGGTAATGAAGAAAGATTGTTATATATTCAAAGAGTTGTGAAGCGATGAAAAAGGAGGACAATGAGCAATGCTGACACGGAAGAACAATCAGAGAGTACAAGTCATAGTACAAATTGAGCACAAAAAACAAGTTGTCTGCTTAGAGCGCGACGAAATTCATATGAATATGAAGGTCAGTGAAATATCTATATCTCTATATACAAACATAGATAAAAACATATAGGAAATTCATCTTTCAAGCTAGGTACAGGCAAATAAATATCTTAGTTTCTAAACCTACAATCATTCTTTAGGTCAACAAGTATATGAACCATTATGTTCAATTTTGAACCAATTGAGGAGCTATATCTATTGCATCCACTGGGGACTTAATTGCTTGGCCTTCCCACCAGATAAATCGATTATCAAATCAATCTCTCTCTCTCTCTGATAATTGCAAGTGTAAGTTTGGTATATGAATATCACATGCAATTTGGATTGTTAAATATAGTGAATATTTCTTAAATATATGATTGAAAATTAATAACATGTTCTGTGAAACATCATTATAGTATATTTCATCAACAATTACACAAAAATATCATTCATAAAAAGTTTCATTCTGATTTTGAGCACAACATCTCTAAATAATTGGATAATGAAAATTTATATTATACATTGTGCATCATCCCATGTGTATTTCATGTGATCTTTCACCAACACATCATTCATGAAATTAATACATGTGCAACGCACATGTGCTTCAACTAGTAATTTCGTAATTATCCCATTTGGTTACTCAAAAATTGATAGTGCAAGACTTGTTCTTACCACCAAAACCATGATGTCCTTTTAACATTTTTATACTTATATCTTAACCCCCGTTTGGATAACGAAATTGAGTTATTCTGGATAGATAACTATGCCAGTATAGATAACAAATCTACAAGAATAAAAGATTTTCTGTTTGGTTGTATTTTTTTTATTCTCATTGGAAAACGTAAGAATAAAGATTGAGTTGTTTGTTTGATAAATAATAAAATATAAATAAAGTGTAAAAAAGTTGATTTGACATTTGATGTATAAGAGGTGTTGATAGGTGATTTGATGTGATGAGGTTGTCGGTACTGGATTTTGACACCGGTGGCGGCGAATGTGTTGTGTCGTGAATCCGGGTTCCTTCAAGTTTGGTTCCGTTACGCGCACGGCGCTCCGAATCACCACTTGAGGGATCGTCCAAGGTCGCCCGACCGCTTCCAAGGACGTTGGTGTGATCGCCACTTGCTTTTCCTCAAAAGCAAGAAAAGAGGGTTTCTTCTATTACTCGCCTTCAACAGGGGAAGCGGGTTCTCCTCTCAAGGATCACGGCCGGCCGTGCCTTGAGGTGTTCAAGCTCAGATTGATCCTGTAAACCCAAAGAGAGAGAGAGAAAGATACTTGGTTTTTTTTGGAGGATTGACAAATAGGCTAAAGCAAAGGGTGTTCTTTTTGGAAGTGAATTATAGGGCTTGATGAACCGGGAAGGGTTTGCTGGTCTCAACGAACTAAGGGGGGGTTGTCGGGATTGACAAACCAGGGTGGATTGTCGAACTCGACGAACCAGGGTTGGATTGTCGAGTTTGACAAGTGGGGGTGGATTGTCGAGTTTGACGAGTGGGGATGGATTGTCGAGTTAGACGAGTGGGGGTGGATTGTCGAGTTAGACGAGTGGAGGTGGATTGTCGAGTTAGACGAGTGGGGGTGGATTGTCGAGTTAGACGAGTGGAGGTGGATTGTCAAGTTAGACAAGTGAGGGACAGATTGTCGGGATCGACAAACCAGATATGGATTGTCGAGATCGACGGACCAAATATGGATTGTCAAGCTCGACGAACCAAGGGGGATTGTCAAGCTCGACGAACCAAGGGGGATTGTCAGGCTTGACGAACCAGGGAGGGTTGTCGAGGGTCAACTTCAAGAAAATCCAATAAAATTAGTGGGAGATCTTATATTAACAAGAAACCAAGACAAAATAAATAAAATGAAATAAATAAAAATAAAAAAATAAAAATAGCATAAAAAAAAAGAAAAAAAAATAGCATATAAAATAACAAGCATATAAAGCAGTAAATGAAGTAAACAAAGTAAACAAAAGGGGTTAGTAGTCCTTGGGAGATACCCAAACTTGCAAAGGGGAGTGTTCAAATGGTCCCTAGACCAACCGACCGACGATCCAAGTTAGGGTCGTCCGTCAGCTGCGTATAGTTTTCAAAAGAACTGATAATAGTCCAAAATGTGCTCCAACACTTTCAACTTTGATTAAACTTGTATTTATTTAATTAATAAGCTTATTGCAACTTGCTTAAAGGTTTCTTATGAAAAGATGATATATTATACAAGTTCTTAAACAAAAAAAAGAAGAGAAAAGAAATGGAAGTGAGGGTAGGGAGGTATGAACTCTCTCTTTCTCTTTGGCAAGGGAGGGTGGAGGATAGATGATGGTGATGGAAAAAAGGGTGGTTAACTTTGGGTGGTAGTGAATGAGTTCGGATGGATAACTTTTGGTGGGAAAGAGGGGAGTTTAGGTGGTGAATGAGGGTGGTGAATGGCTGTTGAAGGGGCTGCTGGTGTAATGGGTGGTGGTGGTCGAAAATGGAGGGTGGAGGGTGGTGAGGGGCTGTTGGTGATGAAGAAGGGTGGATGAGTTCGGATGGGTGGTTTTGGGAGAGAGAGAGGAGGGCTTAGGTGGTGAATGAGGGTGGTGGATGGATGTTGAAGTGGCTGCTGGTGTAAGGGGTGGTGGTGGTTGAAAATGGAGGGTGGAGGGTGGAGGGGCTGCTGGTCTCGAATGGGGAGGCTAGGGGAGGCTTTGGGTGGCTTTGGGGGAGCAAAAGGTGAGTAGTGGATGATGTTTAAGCCTCCCATTGCCTCCCTTTTATAGCCCAAACGAGCCACCACCTCCTTGACACCTGTTTGGGGAGGTAATGAGTGCCCCACGACGCTCCCACGTCGCTCGGAGTGGCTGACGTCGGCGGAGAGGTCGCAAAATGAAGCCCATGCCGTCCCTTTTTCGAGCTGAAATCATCCCAGTATTTTCGACGATCCATCATCCCATCGTCTAGGTCGACAATCCCTCAAAGATCGTCGAAGTCGACAATCCTTCCAAGATCGTCAAAGTCGACAATCCCTCCAAGATCGTCGAAGTCGACAATCCCTCAAGGGATTGTCCTGGTCGACAATCTTTCCAAGGTTGTCGAAGTCGACAATCCCTCAAGGGATTGTCCTGATCGGCAATCTTCAACGGGTTGTCCTGGTTGGCTATCCACGAGGGGTTGTCCATGATGACAAGTGATGGCCGTTTGTCTTGGTCGGCAGACAGAATTTCAGATGTCTTGTTCAACAGCCCAAGGCTTGATCGTTCCGGGCAATGGTACTGCTCTCTAAGCTTCTCTTTAAAAACTTGTATGCTCATGTCTTCTTTCCTTTCTTTACTCAGGTGATTGTTCTGGCTCGAAGAAGATCATCGGGGTTTAGACCTGTAATTTAAGATATCACAAGTGATAAGTATTTCACAGTTCTGACCGATCAAAATGGGGTATCTACAGAGGTGTAAAAAGTTGATTTGACATGTGGGCTCATGGGAATAGATAAGGTGAGTATAGCTTATCCTAGGGGTTGCTTAGAATTGTTATACTCTCTAGTAATACCAAGTTATACCCTTCAAACAAACAACTATTTTTCTTATCCATTCCTATACCACCCTTATACCGCCCTTATACTCATCTATTCCGTTACACAAACGGGGGGTAAGAGAATCAACCTTCCTGGATTGTTTTTCTACTCTCTCTCTCTCTCGCTTTGTTGATCCTATTCTCCTGATCTTGGCGTCTGAAAGGTCAACAGTCTGTTCAACGTGGTTCTTTCATAACTTGCACCCTTGAATGACATATCAGTGGTCGTATCTTTCGATGGAAAAGAGTTGGCAACCCTATGCATAGAGGGGCCCTATTCACTGACAAAAGAGTCTTGCCTTCATTTAACTGCGCACTTTCACCCAACAAAAGTTTCATCATTGTTGAAAATATGATATATTTTCGTATCCGTTGCATTTTATATGTATAAATATAACATTCTGTGTATATTTAGGTAACATTTCAAAACAAGTTTTTTCAGTGTTTTAAGATTATGCTTCTATATAAAATAATAATAAAAATTATATTTGATTCAAATTTATTTCAAATTAGCAGCTATATATATTTGTAAATGTGTTTACAGATTGTATACAAGAAGTCGTTGTAGTATAGTGGTGAGTATTCCCGCCTGTCACGCGGGTGACCCGGGTTCGATCCCCGGCAACGGCGTTTCTTTTTTTTCAATTTTCAATTGTTACCGTAATGCACCCGTGCCTTGTTTTTAATTTGTTTATATATGTCATACTTTTTAAACTAATTACAGGGCATGTGATCAAATACAATGTGCAATGAAATCAGATTATTTTTTTTTTATGTCAATCTATAATTTAAAGATGATATATAAATGGGATTTTTAATTTTAAGTCACCGTAAACTATACGATTTAGCTATCAATCCCTCACTTCTTCATATTTAGGTTTTAGTCCCTACATTTAAATGATATGTTCATTTTTAGCTCCTGGGAGGGACATATTCCTAAATTATACGATTTGCCGGGTTCGATCCCCGGCAACGGCGTTTCTTTTTTTTCAATTTTCAATTGTTACCGTAATGCACCCGTGCCTTGTTTTTAATTTGTTTATATATGTCATACTTTTTAGACTAATTACAGGGCATGTGATCAAATACAATGTGCAATGAAATCAGATTATTTTTTTTTTATGTCAATCTATAATTTAAAGATGATATATAAATGGGATTTTTAATTTTAAGTCACCGTAAACTATACGATTTAGCTATCAATCCCTCACTTCTTCATATTTAGGTTTTAGTCCCTACATTTAAATGATATGTTCATTTTTAGCTCCTGGGAGGGACATATTCCTAAATTATTTAGTTAGTTTTTTAGTCCCTGGGAGGGACCTATTCGTAATGCCTCTGTGCCTTGTTTTAATTTGTTTATATATGTTATATTTCTTAGACTAATTACAGGGGCATTTGATCAAATACAATATGCGATGAAATCATATTATTTTTTTTATATGTCAATCTATGATTTAAAGATGATATATAAATGAGATTTTTAGTTTTAAGTCCCCGTAAACTATAAGATTTAGCTATCGATCCCTCACTTCTTCATATTTAGATTTTAGTCCCTACATTTAAATGATATGTTCCTTTTTAGCCCCTGGGAGGGACCTATTCCTAAATTATTTAGTTAGTTTTTTAGTCCCTAGGAGGGACCTATTCGTAATGCCTCCGTGCCTTGTTTTTAATTTGTTTATATATGTTATATTTTTTAGACTAATTACAGGGGCATTTGATCAAATACAATATGCGATGAAATCAGATTGTTATTATTTTTATGTCAATCTATGATTTAAAGATGATATATAAATGAGATTTTTAGTTTTAAGTCCCCGTAAACTATAAGATTTAGCTATCGATCACTCACTTCTTCATATTTGGGTTTTAGTCCCTACATTTAAATGATATGTTTCTTTTTAGCCCCTGGGAGGGACCTATTCCTAAATTATTTAGTTAGTTTTTTAGTCCCTGAGAGGGACTTATTCGTAATGCCTCCGTGCCTTGTTTTTAATTTGTTTATATATGTTATATTTTTTAGACTAATTACAAGGGCATTTGATCAAATACAATATGCGATGAAATCAGATTATTTTTTTTTTATGTCAATCTATGATTTAAAGATGATATATAAATGGGATTTTTAGTTTTAAGTCCCCGTAAACTATAAGATTTAGCTATCGATCCCTCACTTCTTCATATTTAAGTTTTAGTCCCTACATTTAATTGATATGTTCCTTTTTAGTCCCTGGGAGGGACCTATTCCTAAATTATTTAGTTAGTTTTTTAGTCCCTGGGAGGGACCTATTCCTAAATTATCTTTTAACTAAAACCTAAATATGAAGAAGTGAGAGATCGATCGCTAAATCAAATAGTTTACGGGGACTTAAAACTAAAATACCTATATAAATATATACAAAAAAATCCATATAACCCCCTGTAAATTACCTGAAATCTATATAACCCCTAACTTTTCATGAAATCCATATAATCCATTGAAAACACCAATGTAAATCCAAATAGGTCATAAAGTTAAATTTTCATTGACACATGATGAATATTATGTTAATATTTTATTTTATTAACTTTAATTGAAGGCACAATATATCAAAAAAAAATTCATAGAATGTGTTAAAAATGTAAAAAAAAAACCCACTATTACACTTTTTGACATTGGTCACAGTTTTGAACCATGATCTACGAGGGTATGATTGTTTATATCATATTTTTCATCATGATTTTTAAGCATGATTAAAATGGATAAATGATCATGGTTTTTTAATAAACAGTGTTGGTTGTATATGAATCAATCATGCTTATATTATAAAAAATGATACTTAATATTCAAAATATTACAGTTTTAATAAGAACTGTAATCATATATTTTATAAAGATCACGGTTTTAAAATGCCGTGATCATAATTATTACAATCACGGTTTTTTTTAAACATTATCAAACAACAATGATCGATATTAAAAATTGTAGTAGTGACCCTGCATAAATGACAATTTTAAACCTCTAAATAGATTATAATAATATACCAAAATATAAATATACAACTTCTTCATTTTAGGGGTTTTTGTGTACTTCTGCTACCTTATTAGTTTAAGCCTAGGGCATAACCTTATATTTATTATTCTAATTTTATTTTGTTGTTGTGATGATTCATTTTTTAATTCTATGTTATCTGTGAATGAGAAGATGAATTTGCGTTGTTGATATTTTTTAAAAAATTAATTTTTACTGTAAACACCACTCTAACTTGACTAGTTCTTTTGTTTAGTTTTATGATGACCAATCCACCTAATATGGCTTTCAATAATCAATGTAGAGATGCTGCTATAGTTGATAGTACCCCAAATGAAGTAGTGGATTTGGGAGGAGCTCTCAGGATGAATCTCAAAAACCTGAAAAGAAAACCACAAGGGGAAGGACGTATAAAGTGTGGGAAGATCTTACACTAGTAACTGAAAGTGAAAGCCTTTTGTGCAAGCACTACAATTAGCTATATTATATGGCTCGGGGGGGGGGGGGGGGGGTCCACCTACACATCTGTTAAAACACTTAAAAGATTGCATAATTCATCTAGCTAGTATCTTGGGTCAAGACAAGGGCAAGAAACAAAAAATTATTGGTTTGGGAAGTACGATGGGGACAAGGTAAGAGACATTCTTACTAATGATTGTTGTGCATGAGTATCCATTTGAAATGGTTGAACATGAGCTTTTTGTGGTGCTTCTCAAAGCACTTAAACCAACGTTTGAGCCATTAAAACGTCAATATATAAAGAACGGTGTAATAAAAGTTTTTGCAATGGAAAAAGAGAAGTTGAAAGTTGTTTTATCTGGCATTGACAAATTTAATTTAACTGACTGATTTATGGACCTCGAATCAAACCATTGGATACATACACTTGACTAGACATTATTTAGATTCAGATTGGAACTTGCATAAAAGAATTTTAAATTTTTATTGTCTACCACCTCCACACACCGGTGTAGCAATTGCTGATAGTATCCTTAAGTGTCTAATTGATTGGAGGGTTGAGAACAAGGTGTTCACTATCACTTTAGACAATACTTTCTGCAAATGATGTGGCTGTTAGAAACTTGAAAGTTAATTTTTCAATCAAAGGGAAACATTTTCTTTGGTGAAAATTTTTTACATATCCGTTGTTGTGCACATGTTTTAAATCTCATGGTACAAGATAGACTGATTGAAATACAATACATAGTAGAAAACGCGCGTGAGAGTGTCAATTATATAAAAAGGCCCATGTCACGCCTAGGGGTGGTAAACGAGCCGAACGAGCCGAGCTTTGACATGTTCAAGCTCGGCTCGTTTATAAACGAGTCGAGCCGAGCCGAGCCCACGAGCCTCAACGAGCTTAGCGTTCTTCTTCATTTTAGGTTTTTTAGGGATTGAAAACAAAATTTTAGCCTAAATGAGCCAAGTTCATGGGCTTAAACGAGCACAACTTTGTATTAATTTAATATTCTGATTTTATAAAGGAGTCTAGTCAAGTTCCAACTAAGTTTTAATAACACAAATAGGTCGAATTTGAACATAAAATAAAGCTCGATCCAGGTCCCGAGCCTAACCGAGCTTCAAAACTTGTTCAAGCTCGCTCATTTGTCTAAATGAACGAGCCTGAATGAGCTCAAATCGAGCCGAGCCCGAGCCGAGCCCGAGCGGCTTGGTTCGTTTACCAGCCCTAGTCACACCTTCATAAGTTTATGAAAATTGTGAAACAATTGCAATTGCCTACTTCTAAGCACTAAAATCATTGATGTGCCTACTAGGTGGAACTCAACATATACAATGTTAGAGTCCGCACTTGAATTCAAATAAGTGTTTCAAGGTACAGTGAAAGAGATCCTAATTACAAATGGTTGCCATCTAATGAGGATTGGTCACGCACTGAGAAGGTACGCAGGTTTTAAGAGATTTTTAATGAAGCCACAAATGCTTTTTCATGATGTTCTTATCCAACCTCAAATTTGTTTCTTGCTGAGATTTGAAAAATAAATGAAAAATTGAATGCAATGTGTTTGGATACTAGATATTACATGATTCGAATGACTGATAAGATGAATGAAAAATTTGACAAGTATCGGAGAGAGTGAAATCTATTGATGGCAATTGCTGCACTGTTAAACCCTCGATATAAAATGATGCTCATTGAGTTTTGTTTTCTCAAAATATAATCCGCATATGAAAGCAATTGTGCATATTGATATTATGCATGCCTTGCATGAAATTTACAAGGATTATGCATCAAAAAGTTGTAGCATCCAGTAGTAGCAATGTCCCTAGTATTGCCACCAATGTTAAAGGGAAAACTAAGAGTGGAAATGAATTGGGCCAAGCAATTAGATACTTATTTGCCTAAAGATGATGTGAATAATGAGTTTGATGCATTAGTTTGGTGGAAAATAAATACACTTAAGTTTTATAACTTATCAAAAATGGCTCGTGATAGACTACTCTCCGTTCTTGCTATTATTATTACTTATGAGTTTGCTTTTAGTATGGGAGGAAGAGTTCTTGATCAATACCGCAGTTCATTGAAACCTGAGACAATTGAAGCTTTAATTTGTGCAGGAGATTGGTTACGTAATGATTTTGGTCTTGCTGAGTCATCAAATGTACATATAATTATATATTCTACATTTCTACTATTAATGCAGTGATTACACAAATATGTATCTCATATTTCTTATACATATAGATTAAGGAGGAATTCATGCAAGTGGTTTTAGGGGTGGAAAGACCACTACAAAGGTACACAAAAATTTATTCATAAAATAACTTTATAATTATAGTGATAAATTTATGAGTGCTTCCATTTTTATAAAGTGAATACTTTGTCTATTTGTCTAATGCATTAATTTACAACGAGATGATAGTGATGTTGATATCTTTTTGGTGTTGACCAGAGGTGTTCAAGTTATTTCCTCAAGTGCTTGGTGGTGATGATTTTCGAATATGATTGTTTAGCAGTATGGAATATTGTTCATATCTAGTTTCTGCATGTTATATGTTTTCTGCATGTTTTAAATTTGAATGGTACAAAACAAGTTTTTTTTTAGCTAAATGAGCTCGAGCCTTTGTTCGAGCTTGAGCTTGAGATCATTTTACAAATGAGTCAAGTCGAGCTTCAATTAAGCTTGTCATAACACAAACGAGTTGAGCTTGAGCATAAAATTTTGGTCCCGAGCCGAGCCGAGCCAAACCTGACCAAGCTTAATTGTAAACAATCCAAACTTGAACTTGTCAAAGCTCAACTCCTTCGACTTGTTTACCACCCCTAATGTCATTGAAATTTCTAAAAAATTCCTACAAATAATACAATTCAACCTACTTGACATAATATAAACATACAGATATATGATTTCTAAAAAATGAAAACACGGGCGCACTGTGTTTGGACCAGAAATGAGGTAGTCATAAAAAAAGTACAAACATAAATACATAATGTTATAATGTTATACGAATTGAAGTACAAACAAAGATACACTTGGAAAAAAGATTTTTACAGTCCCATAGAGTGCAATAGAACCTATACACTACAGCGATACAGTTATTGGGCCGTCACATTATACGAAGTACAGACAACCATGTAAAACAGACTTAAGTGTATCGGCACTCTTTCCGTTCTATATCCGACCACAGGCCCATATCCAGGCCCACTCTTTTTCATTCCCGCGATCCATGTATCTAATTTGGCGGGAAAATAAATAGATAAATATAAAAATCGAAACAATAAAAACAGAAGCATATCTGAAGACGAAGAAGTCGAAGCGAAACCCCTCTCAGGTTTCCTTCCTTCCTTCAATGGAAAACCCTAACCCTAGCGAGGGCGGTCAGGACGGACTGGAGATCGTCTCCATCGGCGCCCTCTACTGTGGTCCCTGGGACAAGAAGTACTGGAGCTCCACTAGGGTTCGATCTTTTTTCCTTCTCTTCTCGATCTCTGCTTCTTTGACGTGCAATCTATCGATCGATCTTGGTGTTTCTATTGTTGTGTAATGGAGCTTAATCAGATCCAAAGGCGCGGTTTTGTTTCTTATATTACGTAAATTTGGGTGCTTTTTGAAATTTTGGGTTTTTTTGGTTGTGTGAGAATCTTATTCTATGAGCATTGAATTATAGAATTTTTGAGGGGTAGAGGAGAAGAATAGAAAGAGGGATCGACATGTCATTGGTTAAGTTCGGTTGGGCAAAAATGCTTAGAGTAACCCGAAGTGTTATTTGGGGTTGAATAACTTTATCTGGCCTTGTATCCATGCAATAACTCTCCTTTCAAAAGGGAGAAAAAAAGAGAGCATGTAGTCACTCCACTTGTTCTGGTTTTTTTACATGAAATACCAAACACTGATCAGAATAGTCATCTCCTAGCAGAATAACTATTCCTTTTTTTTCTTGTTCGCGGACCAACCTGGGGTCTGAGAGTGGTGAATGTGAATGTCAACATCATGGGATGTAAATGAATTTGCGAAATGAAATATGGATATGATGGGAAGAGAATATATAATGGTTGATTCCACACAGGTATGGCTCAGGTTAAACAAATTTTCCTTTTTTTTTCTTTTTAATTTGTATGGATTGAAGTTTATTTATTGGCTCGTAGAGGATTCTGGAGTATTATCTTACATTTGCGACCTCATTATTTCAGTGTTTAGAAATGGACATGTATCAAAGGGAACTGGAGTGATGGGTACATAATGACAAAATTATTTCCAAAAGCCAGAGCTGACGACCAGATTATTCATATACAGATTATAAGGATAAGATTCATGTATAAGATTAAATGATTAATTAATATAGGTCACCAGGAATCTTATTTCAAGGGCAATGACATTTTTAATCCTTTATAATTGTAAACAATCACACTGTGTAACATTTTTAACTCTGGATTTTAGGACTGCGATAGTGTGGTGTGATTTGTGAGAAACCATAAAATTAAGATTTTGTCTGCGGTTAATAATTTTTCTTATGAAATTGTCGATTTCCCATTGTTGATTGATAATAGTGTTATTTTACTACCATACAGATTATGCTGGATAATTCTTTGAAATTCAGATTGCTTTTAGTTTAACTTTCATAATATTTTGACATCACAATATATATATATATATATATGGGCGATATCTTGGCAATTTTGTACTTTTGTTCACCTATGGGCGTATCCCGGTTCCTGTTTCTCAATAGACATAAAATTGACATTATAGATTGTCGTGTTATGCCATATGCAGGGCAAAGACCGGTTCCCCTATCCAGTTGGTTATCGTGCTGTTCGATGTCATGCTGGGAGTACATATAGCATGGAAATTCATGAAGGCCTGAAAGGGCCTGTATTTGTGGTGTGTTTTATTGAAGACCTATTGCCCCTTTTTCTTAAATTATTTGGAATTGTGGTCATTCAGCTTGAAAATTTAGATCAATACTAGAAGATAAATCTAGAATTTATGTGCCTCTTCACTCTAAAGGATGGTATATTGTAATTAGGTTACTTCTCCTGATGGAGATTCATGCAGTGGGCAAACTCCAGATATTGCATGGGATGCTATCCAGAAGAAAAGTTGTTCCCGAGTAAAGAATTGGCATGGGAAGAGATTTTCATCCAAGATAAATGGAGGTGAGGTATGTTTATTTTAACACAGGATTGCTGGCACTCCTGCCATCAGTAAGAACAGACTCACAGTGCACATTTTCCCAATTTTGAACTCATATCTAACAAAACTCTTTTGCTAGAATTGACTTTGATCTGGGTTCCAGTATGAAAGAGGTAAATGATCACCTTGTAGAAACTTTTGGGCACAAAAATTTCCATACAGATTTTCATTCTAAATGCTTTTAGTTTCAGAAACTGTTTTATTTATAAATCTAGTGTATTTTTCAAAAAGAAAAAAAGATGAACTTTTCTCAGTTACTCTTTTTTATGACTCCTTAGGTTATGTTTCATTGAAAGTTCTTCATGTGGAGAGGGACATTAGAATGTGGACATGCTGACAATAGAAACGTCTAGATGTTATACTATCATCATGCATGTATCTCAATAACTGTTGTGGATTGGGTTCTTCTATAATGTAAAGTGAATTAAGATGGCAATGCTATCCAGGACATTTTCTAAAGTGACCTTGAATTTCTTGTTTTGATGGTCTTTTGGCCCTGAATTAGGTTGAACACATTTATGAATCATTTGTTCCTTATCCTCAAGACAGAATAAAAAAACAAGGAATATTTAGGGGCAAAGAAATGGGATAAAATTAATAATATTATGTGATTACTCACTCGTTAATATTTTGATGGAAATAGTAGATGGACTGGTGCAGACCTGTAGTTTTGGATGCATTTATTTGCACCCCTCAAACTATTTTGTTGGGGGATGTGCAAAATGATTTAGGGGTGCAAATAAAGTTACCTTTTTTTTGTTTTAAGCTTTGGGGCTCGAACTGAAGACCTTCTGGTTGCAAGTTCTGTTGTCAATTGTTAACTTATGTGTCCAAGCCCCTACAGAACTATAGTCTGCTTACACTAGCTTCTTTTTTTTTAATTGCAGCTTTTTGGTTTTGGAAATCCACTTGTACAGAGACTGCTTCGTGAGCTTGTTGCAAATGTCAATGGAACGGTAGAAAGAAGCTCAAGGTTGTCCACTTTCTGCAATGGCACTGACAAAAAAGAGCATGAAACAAGCACTGCATTTCCTAAGTTACTCCCCTACATGTGCAATCAACACAGCACTGGGAAGAGGAGCAGGAAGTACAGAAAGAGTAACTCCACCATTGCTTGCGGTAAGAGATTTCGTTCATGTGATTTAGTAAATGATGCACAAGGCGAGACTTCTTTACAAAGGGACGAGACCTGTTCTCGTGGAGATGGGCATGATATCGAGACTGCACAAAAAGAATACTGCTCTTTTGAATGTGAGATAACTCTAAATGAGGATCCTCTGTCCAAAAACAATCTACAAATACAATGTCCTGGAATGTCTGGCACAACTGTTGTGCCAGAGTGTGAAAGTGATGGAATGCAAATGACTATTGCTTCTTCATGTCAAAACTCTGTGGTAGCTGAAGATCAAGGAACTTTTTATCAGGAAATTAATCTCCCTGACATATTTCAAGGAGAAAATGAGAGAAACACTACTGACAATGATAAGCTTCCGGCGCATCCAACACATTCCGGTCACCATGTGGAATCTCATGTCTTTCCTGATGGGAGTAAGGCTTCTGACCATCAAAATCTCAGGGCTACTGCAGATGATAAGGTCTCCAATGCAAATGAGAAACCTGTAAGTTCTGTAACACCTTCACTTCATGTTGTTTGCATGGGATCTGTTGTTGATTTGACTATACAATAATTATATTGTTTGGAGTTGTGGTCGGACATCATAAGATTACTCATTCTTTGTGATGATTATGAGCACATGGATCTTGATATCTGACTGACATATGGTGCTTGATTATAATGGAGAGTACTCATCATATAAGAAATGTCATTGTCAGATACATACAATATCTAAATGCGCCTTGAATTCTTGATTTACGAAAAGCTGGAAGTTTGTTGTGGGGGATGCATTTATTTATGTTTTTTAAAATTTCTGCGTGCATTCAATGATTCTCCGTTAAAAAGTTTTTTCAAACTTTACCAAGATTCTTTGTACCTTGATTTGGTCACCTCCTGGTCACTTTTGCTAGGTAATCTGAAATGTGGAGTTACACTTGTGTGATTTTTGAAACTTGATTTATATAATTTAAGCACATGATTTGAACCAAATTTAAGCATGCATCTAAATGAATTATCTTTTAACTTATATACATATTACCATTTAACTAACAAAAGTCTGTAATTTATTGTGATTTGATGGCATGACATGCTTCACTTGTAATTTAACAGAGAAGCTTGTTTATAATGTGACTGCTATCCTTTGATAATAATAGATGAGTTTGTTCAGATTGACAGATTACTGAATTCTGGTTGTAAAGAAAATGCCTCCTTGCTGGAAACAAAAAATAACGACAGTGGTATCCCAATCAAGGATATGAACCTCTGTGTTCCTGATTCACTGGATTTTCATGGTATAATTGCAAACCTTTCCAATTCATTTATGATTTATATATTTAATGTCCAACCTCATATCTTCCACCATTATTTATGTTCAGTCTCTAGAAATTATTAATAAAGGAGGTTATGTGCAGACAACAGTGAAATTTACGTTGCAGAGAGCAATCAGAGAAATCCCTGCACTCTCAAGGATGAATTTATATCATCTGACACATTTTCGTTAACATTTTCATCAAATGAGATTAGAATTGTTCCGAAACATGAACCAATGGAAATGAATGCCGAAGGTTTGAGGTGCACTTCAAAATGCATGAACGATCCATCCTCAATGACAAATGAGAAATCCTCAAGGAAAGTAGTTGGTGTTGTTTCTTCCATGAGACCAGTCAAAGAACTACCCCCAGAAGAAGAACAAGGCACATTTTTAAGTTCTCAGAATGCGAGTTCTGAAAAGACTGATTCTGATTCTCCAGGGCAGGACCTAGCAAGATCCATGATGACCGTGTTACTCCCGCAAGCACTTCCTTTACTCAAGAAAACCTATAAGAGGAAAAAGGCAAATTCACGAAACAAGGAAATTCATTTCTCCAGATGCGAGCCTCAATTAAATTCAACCAAGCTGAAGTCCTCCATAGAAAATGATGATGTAAATCATCCCTCTGTTGCTACATCTCATCAGGTGGATACCATACCTGTAGCAGAAAGGAGTGTGCCCATTCATAATGGAAATCTGATGACTGTTCCCCTCTTACAAGCAGAAAATATTGGTGATGGTGTTTGTGACCATGCGGCTCATATGCCATTAGTGGAAGGAGTAAACTTTGAATCTTTCAATGCTGTTATTCCTGACAGCTTTGAAGAATACCAAAAATTGCATGACAATGCCATAGGGCAACCTCTACATCATCAATCTTGTGAGACTCATGAAGCAACTACGAGAGACATAGAAAATGATCACAGTGCATTACTGGTAATTGGATCTGTTGATGCCACTACAAAGTCATCTGTTGGTAAGGATGAAATTAATGATATCTTCTCCCGTGAAGCTCCCAAAGCAACTGTTGGAGTCATCGAGTCTAATGAAATTCTTGTCTCAGGCTCTCCTTTAGGTAACATGTCTCCAAGTAAATATTTCCATTTGGAGGAAGAAGTTGCTGACATATGCAAGAGAGGCCATGAAGAATTTTCACACACTGGGGTTCTCCATCCTAACCAAAATTCTCTGTCCTCTGCTTGCATCAAACAGTTGCCTGATTTGGGAATGTCTTTGGTTGCACATGAAAATTCTCTGCAGTTATCTGGTGAGGATGCATACAAACATGAGGAGAATATTCCAAGTCTAGATCACAATGCCCCTCTTTCAGAGATTATAATTTGCAGAAACTTCAGAGAAAGTGATGCCACTGAGACATGTTGTGCCAATGAGACACGGCACATGTCAGAAAATGTTCAAGTAGATCCTGCAGATAGCAGCATGAATTTAAAGTCATCATCAAATGATCATGTCAAGGTGCTGAAGGATCATTCTGATGCTTCAATCTTCTTTGATCATTGTATTTCAGATATCGAGTGGAATCATTTAGATGGTCAAGCCAACCATATTGCACCACACAACCACACGGAACACCACAAAGATACATTCCAGTATATTGATCAGGATTATAGTGATCCAAAATTTCAAGCTTGTCCAGGTATACACCAACTCATGAAGTCCACTGCAAATGATGATTATAAAGATGCTCTTTCTCATGATGAAGTTTGCAAGAGAGACTTGGTAGCTGATGGCTCCTTTACTAAAGAGGTCAGGTCTAATAAGGATATGAATAGCTATCTGGAGCTTGTGGGATGCTACATGCATCCAAAACCTATTTTATCTATATTGTTAAGCACAAAGGAAGATGACCTCCGTATGTGTGTCTTGTCTGGCTCTTTGGATGACGATGATAAAACTCTTTTATATATAAAATTCCCTATAAGGACCTCAGGAGAGGATGCCCCGTTTTTCATGGTTACACCTCGATTGTGCTGCCTAGTAAAGGTGCTGGTGGTGTGAATGTAAGCTATTTCCAATTGTTAATGTTGGTTAAAGAAATTGTTTTCTCAAAAAGTTTGATGTTTTGTATTTTGTCTGAATTCTGTTCTATTTTGGCAGGCGCCCTGTGAAAGATCTGTATTACAATTCACTCCTGATGGGCAACATCTTGTTATGCTTGACCACTTTAGGGTACCTTGTTGCAGGTTGTACACATAGGAAACATTTTGTCCACCACTTCATTACAATCATATTTTGTGCTTCCTCATATTTTGTGCTGATGCTAGTTTGGATTTACATTCTCAGGGAACAGAATATAGGCTGCTTGTGCTCAGTATGCAAATCAGCATGCCATGAGGAAAATGCTGTAAAAGTAATTGATGTACAAAATGGCTATGTTACACTTATAACTAAGATGACTAGTGTGGAGAGTGTTTTCTGTATATTAGTTTGTGAACCAAGTCATCTGGTGGCTGTCGGACAAAGTGGGAGGCTTCATGTGTGGAACATGAACAAACAATGGAGGTTATTTTCCATAGATTGTTTTCTTCAGCTGATGCCCTTGTTTGTCTAACTGGTTATATAGATTGTTCATGTTTGTTTTAATGTTATGAACCTTCAATTTAGTGATTGTGTTCATAGGAGTATCCTCCTTTGGTGAAAGTTTAATATATAAACTACAGAGCTTGCTCATGTTAAAAAAATATCTGCAGGTGCTCCTTATCTATGAGGCCTGTGACCTGAAGTTAACCATTGTGTGTGACTGAAATACCCTGTCCAACAAAACTACATAAATTTAATTTTTCCGTGCTAGTTCCTTCATTTGTTATTGATAGACTCCAGATCTATTCTATTTATGGACACCGATTGTGATGCTTTCAGCTTCTAATGGTCTTGCAATAAATGTGTAACAATTATTACACATTTGGCATTTGGAAGTCTTTGTTATTATAAATTTGATCTTGTTGTGCTTAACTTATCAAACTCTTTCTCTTACCATCCTATCCAAAACTCCATCATTCAAATTTTCCATGCTGGTTCTTCATTTGTTATCGATAGACTCCATATGAGTTTTATTTATTTTTAGTCTAATGACAACTTAAGAAAAACTATATGATTTGAGATGGATACTGATATTTGTTGGTATTGTGCTCCTTTTCAGTGCACCTCTGGAGGAATTCAATTTACCCAGTTTTAGTTATGCACCTGCTAGAGTTGAATTGAAAAAAATCCCCCAGTCTGAATCTACTGTTCTTGGTCATGATGGAATTGGAGGCTTTGGTTTATGGTGTGTGGGAATCTTCACATCATACTTTTGCTTAATACATCCCAGTTTTGCTATAAAGTGCTGAGGTTAAAAAAGTGCTGAGGTTAAAGTGATAATCTGATATTGATAATTTCTTATATTAAAGAGCATTGTGCTGTGCATATGTATTTGTACTCGTGTGTGTGTGTATATGTTGACGCATAAGTTGCATCCTACATCCATCTCAATATTTTATATCCATACATTGTAGGTTGAAACACCTTATTATTGCTACATTTTACCTAAAATCATAAAAATTTAGAGCAAAATGCTGGACAGTTTCATTGGATCTTCATCTTAACTATATGCCAAAGTTTCCCAAAACCTTAGAGATAATTGAGAGAGACATCTCTTGAAGGATACCCATGGTCATTAAAAAATTTCTATTTAACACACTCATTTGCCTCTCCGCTCTCTCTTTATTGTGTAAAACACTTAAACAAGTTCTAAATGCATATGTAAGCCCACATAAAAAGGTGGTAAAGGGATGCTGAATGGTGCCCAAAGTTATAAACTTATAATTGAGAAGTCCTAATATTTTATGCTTACTTTCCTCACTTCCCTTACTCGTATTTAATTTCCTCGTTCATGCTTTCATCCCTTCACAGATAGACCATTTGCACGATGGTATCTTTCTCCATTTGTAAACCAACTGCACCTCCTGTATTAATGCTCTTCCTTCCCGAGTCCCAGTAGCTAGGATAATTAATAATTAGGCCTATTGGATTATGTCATATTGCTGTCTAATGCATCGATAAAGTTGTAATTATTTCAGGGACATTACCAGTAGCTAGTTTCCTAAATTCAATACATTGGCGTATAGTCCCAGTAGCTAGTTTCCTAATTTCAAGTTGCTGTCCATCTTATTTCCAGTTCTGATGTCCTTTGCAACACAATTGAATTTAAAGTTTATTTCAGGGACATTACCAAGAGGGTTCTCCTTGCTAGATTTCATGCTTCTGGCAGTTCAATCTTCCAGGCCATTCCTGTTTGCTTGTTCAGTTGGAAAAATGTCCCTCTTCCCGGATATTTTGAAGTGGAGCAACGTGTCAAAGAAATTATGTCTGCCACAGATAGATGCTTATCGGAGGCAGGAGCTAATTATTGCTACTCGTTATGTGACGGTCAAAGTACAGCAGTATGGCTACTTGTACTGGCTGCTTCGGATATGGAGACTGAACCTGATCATCGCATGGAAAACTTCAACATTTATCCTATCAGCTCATGGAGGCTGGCTCTCCTAGCAAAGGATATGGTGATCATGGGAGACATTTTGGATCCTAGGTTTTTCTTAATTCCCATTCTTGTGCATATAATAATTAAAAAATCAGGTGCCTTGATAATAAATTCTGGTGGCTTAGCAATATATAATATAATCCACCAACTAGATTATTTCGCTGCTGTCTTTTTGGTAGACAAATTCTTCAAATACTTGTAATATTGATGATCTAAAATCCTGTCTATATCTTGCTGGACCATGTGCTGCATATTTTCTTTGCTGAAAGATGGAATATGTGATGTACTGCTCCCAACAATTCAACTATAGGACACTAAGTCCCCGTTTGGATAGCGGAATTGAGTTATTCTGGATAGATAATTATGCTAGTATAGATAACAAATCTACATGAATAAGAGATTTTCTGTTTGGTTGTGTTTTTTTTATTCTCATTGAAAAATGTAAGAATAAAGGTTGAGTTGTTTGGTTGATAAAGAATAAAATATAAATAAAGTGTAAAAAAGTTGATTTGACATGTGAGTCATTTGATGTATAAGAGGTGTTGATAGGTGATTTGATATGATAAGATGTAAAAAGTTGATTTGACATGTGTGCCCATGATAATAGATAAAGTGAGTATAACTTATCCTAGGGGTTACTTAGAATTGTTATACTCTCTTATACTCGTTTATACTGGCTTAGTAATACCAAGTTATACTCTGCAAACAAACAACCATTTTCCTTATCCATTCTTATACCACCCTTATACTACCCTTATACCCGCCTATTCCGTTTCCCAAACGGGGGCTAAGTGCTTGGACAGTGTCACATAACCTTGTTCTTTTGTACAGAGTTATATGAGTGCAATAGTTATTAAAGCGATTTGCAAAAATTTTGTTTGAGAAATGTACATTGTTCAAAGTTGACAATTAAGGTTTTCTTGGGTGCATGCACTCAAGCTTTACTTCTGGTAAGATCTTCCTCAGTGACCTAACGGTATAAATACACAGATCTTGAGATAGGTCATGCATTTAATGTTTTAATTCAATACTATCAGGGAAGCTGGATGTCAAAAGTTGCAACTTTACAAAATTAGTATTATCAGTTATTCTACAATTTTGTGTGTGTTAATTTAAACATTTGTTTATCATATATCTTGCAGGGCTTCTGCTGCAAATGCATTGGCTGGCCATGGTATCCTTGGAACACGTGACGGTCTCGTGTACTCTTGGGAACTGTCATCTGGGAAGAAAGTGGCTGATCTGCATCCCTTAAAAGGTAAAAGAAAGATCACATCAGAATCTAAGCTTTCCCTCAACCCATTATAAGATGTTATATGTTAGTGGGAGGAGACTGGATGATTAAAAATAATAAGATATTAATAATTTCCATGGGAATTTTTTTTTTTTTTTTTTTTGATTGGTAATCAAATTTGTATTAAAGTAAAAAGTAAGCTTTACATGATCCCTCCAAAAAGAGGAACGTGAACTTTACAAAATTGTTAAAAAAGTATCATTCAACAAAGGAGGGAAGAGCGAAGCCAGGTCGTTCTGCATCCCTTTGAAGAAAGAGACTATCTTAACATTCAAGTAGAAGAACCAGTCAATAGAATGCTATGGGCGTTTTCGAACATATGGCAATCCCGACTTGTCTAGAAGAACCAGTCCATGGGAATTATTCTTTCACTAAACATGTATATCCAAGGGATTAAAACTTCTAAAATAGACTCAATGGCTTATTAAGATACCCCTGTCCCTGTAAGGAAGGTAAATAATTGTCTGACCTTTCAACCCTATAAGATGCTAACTACTGGAAAAAGAATAGAGAAGTACTAGCAGCTTTCCATAAACCTTATTGTAGAGAAAGGTGTCTGTCAATTGATATCATATAAAACTTGGTATAGCTCAGTGTTAAATCTCTTAACTTCAAAGATTTTTTGGGAATTTCTATTCTACATAAGATACGGATTGGGTCAAAAGAAATAAAAAAATGGACTTGTGGATAAAAAACTGGCAGAATAGTTAGGTCCAGTGAGACCAAAGATGATCATGTCTAAAAATATTTCAATGGATAGCATTGGTTAGGTGTGATAAAAATTTGGCATGTTCAAAATTTTTTCATTCATCAGTAAATGTTGAGACCATTCTCACTAAACATAACTTCCTATTATGATCATTGGTTCTAGTAACATTTTGGTCTGCTATCGCATTCACTGGAGATTCCTTTGGACAGTTTCTGACTGATAGTACTAACTATTAATCTACTTTGGCATGTTCTGATCATTTTTTATGGCATCAGGTGGTGTATCGTGTATCGCTGTCGATTCCAGATCAGGCGCATTGGCAGTTGCTAGTAACGATGAATGCATGCTGCATGTTTATGTCAAGTCACCCACGGAATGCTAAAATTGACTGAACAGTTTTTGCTCCCCAATCTCTCAAAGTGAGTTTTTTTTTTGTACAATGTAAATAATCATCTTATGGTATACACATTTCCTTCTATGTTTTCGAAAGAAATTTCAACCATGGTTGTGGTTAGTAAAATTTCAGTTAATTGTTCCTTGTGATCGTTAGCACTGAATTACTTTATTCACCCCTTGTTTGGATAGAAGTATAGATGTGGAATAGGGTGGAATAGCGGTAAATAAACCCACAAACTTGTTAATTATGTCAGAAAAGGTGAGAGTATTGGTATTAATATTTCAGGTTTCTTGGAATTATGTTATTCCACCTAATCTATTGCATTGGTACAAGGGGTCACATTTCAAATTTTCTACTATAAATCAAGGGTTTTCACATGTTAAATCATTTATAAATATTTATGTGCATCTTATTCATAATTTATCCACAAATTATCTATGGTTAATCAAACAATAAAAATTTCTTCATTATGTTTCTCAACAAGAATAACTAAAAATACACCCAAACACAAATCTCCAGTTTGGATGAGGGGTTAAGGGTGGTATAAGCTGAGATAAGAATGGATAGGGGAAAATGGCTTATTTCAATAATATAGTTATCTATCCCAACAATTATTTATCCTAAATAACTTAATTTCTCTTTCCAAACATGGGGCAACGGGATTATTGCAACAAAATTTGTTGGCACTCATTGCTGTTTGAAAACGTCGATGGTTATATGCTAGCGCAAGGTTATATGCTAGCGACCTTGCGAGGGGCTCGTTGATGGGTAAATCATACTCGGGTTTGGGTAGCAAGTTTGAATCATTTTTGGATATTTCTGTAAACTAAACTCATTTTCAAATGTCCGAAGGATCTCAAAATTTGAAGTGAGAAACGGTTTAAATCGCAGTTTTTCCAAAATTTTATAAAAATATTCTTTCTTGGAAAGTTATTTTCAAAAACTGAGTCAAGTGAAAAACTATTTATGCCAGGTGACTCGCCGGTTAATTAATGGTGTTCATGAGAACTCTATGTTTTGCAATGGTCCCCGAAAATAGGCTCCCATCTAAATTGAACTGTCCCAGATACAAAAAATGGTTGCAATGGTCCCCAAAAACATGATCCCATCAAAACTGAAAAAACTTTTCCAGGGAGAGGTCTCTTGGTGTGAACTGATGCCAAGCTGTCGCCAGGGGTGATAAAAAGATGCACCCATTGTGTTGTTTGATGTGAATATTAAAAACCAACTTTGATCACGTTGTCTCTTCATAACAAAACACACGAAAAAATACAACCAAAAAAGTGACAAGGTTGTCGATGATGTCTAAGAACATGAAACTGCCAAATGACAGTCTCTGCATAATTTACTCCACAAAATAATCCAAATCTATAGCCGCCCAACCAATTCAAAATTTCAAATTCAGCACCACAAAAGACAAATGACATATGGGAAAATTTTCTCACCTGAAATGTCTAAATATGAACACAAGATTGAAAGATTCTAAAATTAAACTAATAAATCCCTTTACATGTTTATCGTTATTTCATGTAAAATAGAATATTACATTAACAAAATTATATGATACACCGTACGCGGGAGTGCACCTATCATTCTCTATAAAATTGTTTGATATCTTTCATTCATGTGTTTATTCCTATGTATAGACAATTTCTCATTTCACAAATCTATGAGAACTAGATTCCTAGGAATAAAGAATTCTCCATCTGGCCAGAGTTATCGAATTTCAAAACTCATGAATGGCTACCAAAATCTATGCACCACATACCCATTTCAAAATACTTAACATAGATCCACTTTTATTGTCTGCTAAAGAATCAACATAAAAAATAAAGGACAAGTAAAAACACAACTACTTTTAAAGAAATTTAAGTTTTTTGAGCTCTGCTTCTATTTTCATTTCGTGGATCCGTTGGGGATTTCAGCTGGGGAGGCAGCCTCAGAGGGTGGGTTGAGCTCATCCCAGGCTTCAATCCATGTGACCATGGCGTCGCGAGCTTGTTGAAGTATGGGTCGACCTTCCCAAGCTTCACCTTGACCTGCTTGGAGAGCTCAATGTAGCACTTCTGGACAGTGGTGCAGTCCTTTGGGAGGGTCGCGGACTGGAAGAATGGGATCAGCTCCTCCTGCCAGTAGATCCCGTTGTACTCCTTTCTTAGGTTCACGAAAGGGTTGCTCGCCTTGCTGTGCCATATGTAGGGCAAGCCAGTCTTGACTCCAAACCCAAGGTGGTCCGCGATAACCTGTTAAGGGAAACAAAGTGGATTCATTGTCCAGAAATCATTAGCAACACAAAAAGATTTAAACTTGTCCCATTTTTGTTTCGTGAATAGCTTATTCAGGCATAAAATAGTCATATAGTGATGCAGAAGAATTAGATGACTTTCTGCTTTTTTACTCTTCATTTTTCTGTGTGGACAAAATTTGTTCTTCTACTGTCTTATTAGAATATTGTTACACTTTTGTATAGATAAGTATGAATAAACTATACTTGCCGCCCAAGATTTATTCTAACTTATCAATGTATAAATTTACAGTATATTCATGCTGAACAAACTTATTCTTCATTGTCCACTTTATTGGCATAACAAACAAGGGCTACGAGTACTGTCTTACATTGGGGAAAAAACAATACGCATTGATTGTATCTCTTACATTGTTCGGCTAAAAACTATCAGCGCATCTGCAGTTGGAACATTAATTTGATATTTAAAGTAAACAATAACTTTATGATTAAAGAATTCATACACACTGATGCCTTTAATGCCTTACATTGGGGAAGTGTGTGTGTGTTAAAACTAAAAATTTAGAACCAATAAATTTCACACACGACATATTTTGACTGACCTTTGTGCACCATCCGCCCACATGTCATCGTAACGCCCGATTGGCTGACCATCACCCATCAGCCCAAAGTACATCGCGGGACCAATCAATTCACGGTTGAATGCAAGGTTCATCCCACACATTGGGAAAAGGGTGCCTTTCGGGATTGTCATAATCGCATCGACATACCTGACCACAATAACAATAAAATGAGAAGCATATCAAGCAATGGCATGAACACAAATCTTGAAGGAAGTGTTACTCTCAGTCCTTTTATGTAGCCCACATACACGTTTTATTTTTATTTTTTGGTATATACTTGGCTAATGAAGTACATTCTTTATAACAAAATGAAGTGCATAGTGCATGCTGGCATGAACCGACATATTAGAGTATATATTGCATTAGTAATTTGATTTACTTTGTTAGTGACGTGCCTACAAAACAGGACTGCAAAAAAGACTGTGTATCAGCGCCTAATCATAAAACTTCAGTGTCAAATACCTAGTGTTTCTCTCTCGGGGCTTGACAAGCTGCGTTGGAGCATCATAATCGGGAATGTTGAGCCAGAGCCCATGAGAAACGGCTGTTGGAACTCCATCACGCAGGCTGAAAGGATACCCACGAACGAAATCTGCACCTTCACGGTACGGGTCGTAAAGGGTGTTGAAGAAAAAGGGTGTGACGGTGTAAGAAGGTTCTTTATGTGCTGCTCGAGCGCATTGATCTCTTTCCCAGATGGATCTTTGGCAACCTGTACAATGCAAAACGAGGGGAACAAATATTACTTAATTAGCTAGATGAACAGCTGCAGGATCAAATTATAAAATACAGAAAATGAAAAATGGAAAAGAAAGGTTGAACATTTTTGTTACGATACATTTTATATGCACATGTGGTAGTTATTTAAAAAAGGCTGGAAACATATATATAATCAATGATCACATGGACTGCACATGAATTCATCTTCTAGAATCAAAGTCAGTTTGAAAAAGACAACTGCAAAACAGAAATCATCCTAAAAGAATGGGGAACAAGAAAAATTAATACTGAAACTAAAGGCATCAAATTCATTTCATACTTTACCACCTAAATCAGACTTAATAACATTCACATTTTTTCATCAAAATCTGATCAAATCATTTTCACGTTCTAATGACTGAAATTTGATTGCAGATCAGTTTAAATTCCATCAAAAAAAAAAAAAAAAAAAAACAAAGAAAATGTAAATCAGACTTCACATTCACACCTTTTCATAAAATCTGATCAAATCATTTACATAGGTCTACTGAATTCTGAAATATAATAAAATTGTAAATCAGTTTCAATTCCAAAAAAAAAAAGAAAAAAAATGAATCTATATGCAAAGTCTTTAGTCAACCCAAACAAATCACCATAAAAAAAAAAAAAAAATCAGAAAAAAACCCTCCTAAAAGAAAAAAAGAAACAAATCTTCCAGTCCAACTATAATGTTTATATATCGATATATATATATATATATATATATATATAAACTCAAAAACCCAACCTTTCCACTGCAATACCCAAATCCCCATCACCACAAACCCCATAAAAATCCAATCTTTGACAAAACCCACATAAAAAAAACCGCCCAAAATCACTCACAAAGCAGTCATCGTCGATGGTGAAGATGTACTTCTTCTTGGACAACATGAACCCGAAGCACCGACAAGCGGAGTCCTTGAAGGAGATGCAAGAGGCCTTGGGACCCAAAAGCCTGTTGATGTCGTTCCTGTTGTGGAGCTCGTAATCGAACCCTTCGGGGACTTTGATGGTCTTCGATGGGTCCCCATCTTGGATTATGATGAGGTGGTACGGCTGAAAGAAGGGCCTCCACATCTCCAAGAAGTCCAGGTTTCGGATGGTGGGGATCACTATGTCGAGCTCGTCCTTCAACAATGGCGTCGAAGGGGTCGATGTAGAGTCCGCCATTGCAGAAGCTCGTGACAGAGAGTTTTTGAGAGTGTGTGTGTGTGTTTATGAGAGGGGGGTTTGTGTTGGTTTTTATGGGGGGAGAGGTTGGCACGTGCGAGGGGTGGCGGGGTCACACGTGGCGGGACGCGGTTGGAGTTTGGGCGAGTTGTTCAAAGTCTATGGCGCTTTTTCTTTTTTTCTTTTTTTTTTCTTTTTTGGAGTGTGTGATGGGGTAGAATTCAGACATTGTTTGGGAGAGATCAATCTGAACTCAGTCAGACGTTCTAAGAAGCAATGGATCTATAAGCCTAATTTGATCTGGTCTTTAAAGGGCACATCTACTCTCACCAACCAATTCACTGTTCCCATAAACCAAAAAATAAAAAATCTGTATGTAGATCTAATTTGAACATGATTAATCCCACCAATCATTCGACAATCCTTCTGTCAACCTTTATTCAATATATTCGACAGTCAATATGTCAACCACTATTTACAATATATTCTTCCTATCAACTATTGTTTAAAACATTCGACAGTCAATATGTCAACTACTATTTACAATATTCGACAGAAGCTTCTGTCAAGGTCTGTCACTAATCTTTACAATATT
>JAUJYO010000856.1:0-16000 GCA_030737845.1 Acorus calamus
TACAGTGTACTATCACATTTGCCAGATGAAAATTTCCTGTGAACATCTGGCTGATGCTGACAAATTTTCATAGAAAATGACTAAACAACGTGACAGAAATGATCATTTTGATTAAACAAAGAAGATCAGCATGGGTCACACAACTGATTGCTCGTTCCTCTACATGCTTTATATCAATCTTACAGAAATTTTTAAAACCATCTAACTGTGGTAGATGGCTTGAAATGTGAAATATGGTTTTGATTGAATGTATGTAGTTTTTGCTTGCTCTTGTACATGTATTGCATGAATGTGTTAGGTGGAATGCTAGATAATTGTTTACATTTTTTATCAAAAAAATGTCATAATTGAACATTAGTTTTTGACATTGATGATGTGACATGTATGTGCGAAGATAGCAACCCAGTACCTTATACCAGAGCTCGCAGGAGCGCGATTAACTCCGAAGCTATCAAAAGATGTGGCGGAGGTGTTCGTAAAGAAATACGGGAAATACGCTGGTTGGGCGCAGACTGTATTATTCATTGGTGAGCTACCATCTCATAAGGCCACTGACATATCAAATTGTTCCGTTGAAGAAATGAAATCTGCCAAACGAAAATGTGTGAAAGTCATTCGAAGTTGTGGGTAATTGCCATGATGATGATAATTGCAATTATGTCTGCAATATTAATTGATATTACATGTCAATATTCAAATCAAGCTTAGCTTGCTGAAAAATTTATAGCAGGATTTCTCACTTGACTCATTTGAAATGAAGTGCAGCTGTACTGTTTTATTAAGCATAGAATTTACAGAGTCAAGAACATATTGGGTTCTTTTAATTCCCTACCACGATTTTGTTGTATGAATAATTGAATAATCTGTTAATAGTTTTTCCCTGTCTATATATTTCTGAAGTGCAGATTAGTTGCTTTCTTTTCCCAAGTCAATTTTTTATTTGTCTTAATTTAGAAACTGCATAAGTTTAGTTTCTTTTATTTAGAAAATTGAAAAAGAAAAACAATTGAACATAAGATCATCATGGGTTGAACATTAATTCACAAGACCTTTTTACACTAAGTAATTTACAAATATATACAAATATTGAAAAATATATACAAATATATCTCGATATATATTTCATTTCATATAATATAATAGTATGCACTTTAATGAGAGTGCATAATTTTTATTTTTATTTAAAAAAAACGGTGTGAACTGTAATGAGAGGTTTATGTATCATTTTCTTTTTTATATAGTTATAAAAATGAATATGTATGGATCAGGTGTTTTATAACTCAGCTTTCTTAACGAGCTACTTTGTTTTATTAATGGAGATTTGTTTTGATTGAATCTGTATTTTTGCAAAGCCAAATCTTTGTTTGGCATCTTAATTACAAACAAATGAGGCACATATTATGATTGCATGAAATTGTTATGTTGTCCATTCGTAGATAGATAGTTCTTTAAAGTCAGCTCCGTCTGTTAAACCATTGACCGGTCTAAATTCAAATTATTGTTTTAAATTTTAAAAGTCGATTTATTTATAGTTGTATAAATAACAAAACCTGTCATATATAAATTGTCTCAGAAGAGTTGTGAATTTTTATATTTTTGGTTAGTTATTGATAAATAATTACATCATGGTTAAATTCCAGTTGACCCAAAGTGGTTGGTTCATAAATATAAATAAACTAGAAAACTTGTCATTTGCGTTATAAATAGTTAAAAAATAAAATTCAACCTACCAACCAAAGTAGAAAAATAGATGAAATAAGTTAGGACTCTTTCTATATTGACTATCTTCTTAATCATCATATAATTAATACAATGCAAATCTATATTTATAAGCAACAAAATACAATAAGGAATAAGATTTAGGGGGATTTGATTTTACTAATACTTTAAAATAAAAATAAGTGATTACAAGTCAAAGGGATTATCCATGGTGACCATCTATATTTACAACAGCTAGACTAACTACTGCTATGGATGTTGATGCGCGAAAACTCCCCCTTGGATGATTACTAACCATTGACCATTATACTAAGATAATTGCATTGTTAAAGTTGGACTTGGAAAAACCCATCGATAAAAAACCAAAACAAGGGAAAATGAGTACATCACAGTTAACTAGGGGTCTTCAACAGGCCCAAAAGCCCGCCCGGGCCCTTTCACGGGCCGGGCCGGGCCATTTTCAGGGCGGGCCGGGCTTGGGCCTGGTCCTGGGGCCCAGGCCCGCCCGAACTGGGCTCGTCGGGGCTGGCCTGTACGCCCATGGGGGCATTCCAATAAATGAGTAATATGTCATTTTTATTTTAATTGTGGTTGAATTATACAAATTATTAACATTGATATAGGTATCAACCTAGTTTGATACATGTAGTTATTCATTTTTTAAAGTAATTAATTCATTTAATATTTTTATTATAAAAATTCAATAGATATAAATATTTTTTTTAATATTATACTTTAAATTTTGTGTTATTTTAACGTTATATACAAATAAACAACTTAAAATTAAAAAAACAAAAAAAATAAGATGTTTAGAATTTGGGCCCATAGGCCCGCCCGTGGGCCCGAACCCAGGCCCGGCCCGTGAGGCCCGTTCAGGCCCGGGCCCGTGGGCCAAGCAGGCCGCGGGCCTGTGCCTTATTTCAACGGACCAGCCCGGCCCGGCCCGTTGCCGACCTCTACAGTTAACATTCAAGTAACATCACGGTTGAATTCTTTTTTTTTTTTTTTTTTGAAGAAACGATAGGCCGACGCCTTAATATATTAAGGGGCCAGCCCAATTAAACAAAGCATAAAAGAAAATGGAGGACTCACTTCACCTGAAACAATAGCAGAGGAGAGATCTGTCAATGTTGTAGATGAGGGGCCACATCCTACAAAATGACCAATTTATCGTTGTGGAACTCAATGTCCCCAGCCCTAGCACAATGTTTACCCCAATCCCGTATAAATCCCTTGACCATAGCCCAAATATTCTCACCGTAGGGTCGCTGATTCGTGAAAATTGTCTGGTTCCGCGTGAGCCAAGTCGCCCAAACCATAGCCGGTACAAGCAATTGAGAGACCTTGGCCCTACCTGATCTATCTCCCCCTTGCCGCATCCGTTTCCTGGCCGCCCACATACCTTCTAGATCCTGGAAATTAGTGTCAAACAAAGTAGCTAGTCGAAGCTTCTCCCATACTCCTTTGACCATCGGGCACGTTATGAACAAGTGATCCGTCGCCTCCACATCTGCTCCGCATAACCCACACACTACCGTAATTCCCGGCACCCACTGTGCGAGGCGTGATCTTGTAAGAACCTTTCTTTGGTACACGATCCACATAAACATCTTCACCTTCAAAGGTGCTTTGCACCCCCATATCTCCCCTTGCTTAACCGTTGTGATCGCCAAAGAGTGCCTCGACCTCCTTAACCAAACATATCCCGATTTCACCGAGAACCCCGCACTAGAAGCAGCCCGCCACACCACTGTGTCCCTAGCAGCCAGATCTATCACTTGTTGCCTCAGGAGCTCCACCAAGTCTAAGTATTGCTCAACCTCGTCTGCTTGGACTGCCCTCTGTAATTTAACATCCCAATAGCCCGTCTGCCCTCGCCTCTTCCAGAAAAGATCAGGCGCCCCCTGTTTCAGCCTCGCACACTGATATAATGTCGGAAACTGAAGCTTTAGTGGTGTGTCACCCACCCAGGTGTCTTGCCAAAACCGAATCAAGTCCCCCGACCCAACTTTCCACCTTGTCGCCACAGAGAAGCTCTCCACTTCAGCCAGCACACCCCGCCAAATCCATGATATGTTTCGAGTGTTGTGTGGCCATCTGCTTCGTGTTAAGGGCCCGCAGTTATAGCAGTCCCGCACCACCCGACACCAAAGCAAATTCGGGTCCGTATCCCACCTCCAAAGCCACTTCATCAACAATGCTCTGTTCAAATCCTCCAAACATCACGGTTCAATTCTAGCTCACCCAAAGTGGTTGTTGGTTCATAAATAAACTATAAAAATTGTCAATTGTAAATTTTATCAAAAGTAGTGATTTTTAGCCCCTGTTTGGATACCGGATAAGCTCCGGATAACCCTGGATAACCCCGGATATTTTTTTTTTGTGTTTGGAAAGCTTGGATAAACCCAGATAAAGTGTGCCGAATAAACTAGTATAAAGTGATATATGGATTCCAATCAATCCCTAGAATAAAAGTTATCCTAGGTTATTTCATCCAAAGAATATGTGGGCTCATTGTTAAATCAACTGTCATCACCTCTTATAAATCACCTGTCAAAGCAACTATCATTACTTTTTTACCTTTTTAAAATCTTTATCCATATTTTATTAACATTTTATCCAAACAACAAAACATTTATTCTTACGATTCCCAACGAGAATAATTCAAAACACAACCAAATACAAAATCACTTTATCCTTATTTATACTCATTTATTCTCGGATAAATATATACCCAAAAATAAATTATATTCTGTATCCAAACGGGGGCTTAAGGTTTATTATTATACCACCACATCATGATAACATCATAATTCATCAATGTAAACCATTGATTGAACCTGTAGGCGGGAAGGCCGGATGATATGGTGTGGAAGGATGCGCTTGGAACAGCTGGGGGCATTATCATTGCATGGGATTTTACATTGTGGGAGAAGGTGGAGTGGATGGAGGGGTCTTTCTCTCTGTCAGTCCTTTTAAGGGATACCACAACAGGGGTTCGTTGGGCAATATCCGGGGTTTACGGTCCTCATGGGACGGTGGATAGAGTTGAATTTTTGGAAGAGCTGTCGGGAGTGAGATCATTATGGAATGTGCCGTGGTGTGTCATGGGTGACTTCAATGTCACACGATACCAAAGTGAACGAAATGGTGAAGACGTGGTATCAACTTCCATGCATCTGTTCTCGGCATGGATCGATGATGAGGAATTAATGGACCTACCAATCCAAAACCAGCAGCAGTTCACATGGAGCAGTCGAAGGGAGGAACCAGCACTGGCGCGTCTGGATAGGTTCATGAAATTCTTTCATAAAATGGCGTTGTGGCTGAAAGCAGGTGATAACAACACGAAATTCTTTCATAAAATGGCGTCGCAACGAAGACGGAGTAACAAAATTTCCTCGCTCGTGGTGGGAAACACGGTGGTTGACATGGAGGAAGCAATTGGGGGTCACCTAGCCGATCACTTTCACATGGCGTATCAAAAGGACATAAAATGAAAACCACATTGGTTCGATGAAGACTTGAGACGTCTTCCTGCGGATTGTCTTGAGGAATTGGAGTGCGAATTCTCACCTATGGCTTTCGTTTCATCCTCTGGTGTTTTGGTTGGTTATCTCGAAGAGCTCAATGTTTCCAATTAACGTGGATGATGTACGAATGAGGGAAATGGCTGAGGTTATGGGCTGCAAGATGGATGCTCTGCCATGCCGTTATTTGGGACTGCCCCTGGCAGCGAGGAAGCTGCGCAGATGCGACTAGCAACTAGTCATAGCACGGGTGGAACGTAGATTGGAGGGTTGGCAAGCGAGAGTACTGTCTTGGGGGGGGGGGGGGGGTAAACTTGTGCTACTACAAGCAGTGCTATCGGCGTTACCCATCTTCTATTTGTCCATTTTCCAGGCTCCGAAAGGTGTTCTTGACCGCCTGGACGTGCTTAGGCGTCGGTTCTTTTAGCGCGGGGCATCTGGGAAGGGTAAGACACCATATTTGGTGCGGTGGAGTGCAGTGTGCAGGAGTAAGAAGAAAGGAGGGCTCGAGGCGTCAAACTTGGCAATGACGAACCGGGCTCTATTAGCCAAGTGGTGTTGGAACTAGGTTTGTAAACCCGATGCTAAATGGGTGAGAATCTTCAATGAACGATACGCGATATCGGGCGATGCAAGAGGGGTGGTACCGGATCCAGCTATGCATTCACAGCTATGCAAAGGTTTCTTTGATCTATGGCCGAAGTTCAAGGAGGTGGTATGGCAGATGGGGGAAGGGATAGACTTTCGATTTTGGGAGGATTGGTGGTGCGGGGAGCGTGCATTGAAGGATATGTTTCCTAGACTAGCGGGGAAAGCGAGCCGAGCACAGGGGAGAGCATGCGAATTCTGGATCAACGAAGGAATGGGCGGGTGCTGGGACACGCGCATGCGGCGGGGACTATGAGAAGATGAGATTATGCAGTTTTTAGTACTGCTGGGACCATTGCAAAGCCACCGGCCGGAAGAAGGGACAGCGGACGAGGTTGTGTGGGCAGGAAAAACAGGGCAAAAGTAATTTGGAAGGCTAAAATCCCCTTAAAAGTCAAATGCTTCTATTGGTTTCTATTGCAGCGTCGACTAGTTACAAAGGTATATCGAGCACGTTGGAGACCGCTTGAAACAACAGATTGTTCAATCTGTCATGAGGAGGCTGAGGACGTAGAGCACTTGTTCTGCAGGTGTCCGATGACGATTCGGTTGTGGGCTTCACTGGAGGCAGCGACAGGGAAACAAATGCGTTTCAGTTCACTTGAAGACCAGTGGGAGACGGCAAGGAGAATGAGAAGCAAGAACGATAAGAGTAAGGCAAGTTTGATATGGATCTCGGTGATACCGGCAACCCTATGGGCAATTTGGAGGGCGAGAAATGATGTGATTTTCAAGGGGGCGACTTCCTATTTCGAGAATCTATGGGAGTCGACGATTCACTTCATCAAAGATTGGGGCACTGGCATAGGAGGTATTCGAAGTATCCACATTGGGGAGGACGTGTTCCTCATCTCGGAGTAGTATGATTCCCGACGGGGGGTGAGTTAGAATTCTTTTCTACTCACCACCGGTAGGGAAGGTGACATGCTATGGTTGGGGATTGGTCATGGTATGGTTGTGGTTGTATTTTATTTTCCCTTCACTACTTTATCTTCAGCCTACAGGCTATGTTATTCTTCTCTCTTCTCACCCTATTCGGCCATTTTCTTACTTTATATGAGAATAGAAAATAACTACAGTTGTTTAAAAAAAAAACCTGTAATTTCTTATTCCAACATTTTTTTCGTTCAAATATTAAAATATTGCTTTAATTTTGTTTAAAAATAGGAGGGAAAAAGCAGTCACAATCACAAGCAAGCATGTTTCGCCTATTTATTATCAGGGAAAAATCTTTTTAATTTCCTAAAATCTTTTTAAAATCATAAAAAATCCCTATAAAAATTAGAAAAGCATCCTAAGTCTCCATAAAGTGTATATGGTTAACAAATTTAATCCCCTGGTCAAAAATATATCGAAATAAGTCTAAAAAAATTTCTAAATTCGGATTTAGTGTCTACAAACTTTATAAAATCAAATTTAATCCTTTTATGATGAAAACACCCCCATCATTTTTCAATATCTCCATCTCGAAATGTTATATTTAATTATAAAAAAATAGGTGTTGAACTTCATTTAATCTATGAAATCGAGTCTTTTTTCAATATTTGCACCTCAATCTCATCACAAAGATTGAACAAAATAAATTATAGCTTCATCAACTCTATTACAAAATTAGATAAAACAATTTAAAAACCAAATCAAAATTTCATAATATATTTTCTAACTCAAAATTACCAGCAACAAAAAGCATAAGACCTTGATTAGAAAACTATAATTTGGTTAATAAAATTTAAATAAATCAGCATATATACTTTTAGATAATCACAGGGATTTTAAAAATATTTTAGGGAGTTAAGATGATTATAGAGATTTTTTTCGATTTTCATAAGTTTTCAGGGAATTATATCAATTTTTTAAATATTCCCCAGAAACTTACATCAATATCCCTAAAAAGGGATTAAATTTGTGCACAAATGCTCTTTAAGTGGTTTTATTAATTTACACACAATATTCGCAAACCTTAATTCATGTATAATCTATCTAAACATTATTTAAGACTGTAAATGAAAATAGTATTTCATTAGGGGTATTTTGACAAATTGAGATTTTTCAAGAGTATATATGCCAAAAAAAACACCTTTATTATTGTTTTTTTTTTTTAAAAAGAGGTGAGATTGAATGGTTCATACTAAAGATGAATTGCAGAGGGTCTAACATAATTAGAAACAAATAAGATAATTTAAAAAACACCTAATATAAAGAGAAACCATCTTCAATAAGCCTGATTGTTAAATTTGATTCAAATGGCTGTCCAAGCATTAGGTATCAAAAAGATTAGCTTTACATCAATGAAATCAAAGATGGCCACTGATACACACAGTCATTCATAAATGGAGTATATACTCTATTATGTGAGTATATACTGAATTAGAAAGAATGTAAAAACATGATTAAAGCTTCATCTAAAAATTTTCTTTTTTTTAATCCTAATCAAATCAGGCATGACATTCTGAAACATATCTGGTACTTCAAGAAAATGCAGGATTTCTATATGAAAGGGCGTTTCACCGATACCTTCGGCACCAAACAGTACTATCATTTTAGACTTCCATTTTTAGCTCTCCAAGAAATCAATATGGACAGTTTGAATGTTCCAGCACCAGATAGAATGGAAGAATACATGTTAGTATAGTAATCTAAGTAATGCATATTTCAGATAATGATATTTTATAGTCCTATTTTTTTTAATCAGCCTCAATTTACCACTTACATAGTCAAAATAAAAGTGAATAAACAGAACATTATAGTCTGGAATTACATCTAGTCCTCTGAAATAGGAGTGAAACAAATACTGGAATGCAACAGTTAAAAAAGATGCTGTTGCAAAGCCTAAATTCTGCTGGCTGGCTAATAATGAACTACTCATCAATGAAAAATGCTTGCAAAAAGAAGAATTACCTTGGAATAACAAGAAAATTCAATTGTAAATAGTGCGCACCGGGGCATTGTTAACCACATGCAACTTCAACCGCAAACATTTTCATCACATCTGGACATGGATCATTGTCGAAGTTTTCTTTCGTCAATGATACAATGCATTCCTTTTTGTTTAGACAGGCCTGCCACATCAAGCAACATGAATTTAGTAGCACCATAACTAATGCAAAATCATTAAATCGAGGGACTTATTGTTTCCAACATTTTCCAATTAGTATACAACAAATCATGAAGAGAACAGTACATAACATTTGATATTGTGATAATTGGTGAATACTAACACTGCCACAACTAACCCCTCCTACAATTACTTTTCTGAATGTGATTGCAGCATTTTTATTGTCGGGGAATTTGATTCCAACCATTTTTTAAAAGTCCTTAGTTTTTTTTTTTTTTACTTTTTGACTTCTTTATCATATGAAAACACTTCAAAGTTAACACTTCAAAAGTATTTCCATCTCCTTTCCATTGTTTACTCCGTCTTGGATTCCAAAAATATCATTTTTACATTGTTATGCACTTTGTATGCCATTAAATAAACCGCTCTCCGGGTGCTGGTATATGGTTATCCATCCATTTACATTGTCATGTAAACATGGACATTTTTATGCATCTACATACATTGTTAAATAAACTGAACAACAAACTGTCTTCAGGGATGCTTGTACACTGTTATCCATCATTGTACATTGTTACGTAACCTAAACTAAGGGGCATTTTGGATGAACAACTCAAGAGTTTGTTTGGATGAAGTTTCATATAAGTCGGCATACTGTTACCATGGCAAAGGAATTCAGGTGTTTGCATGGCTGTGTAGTAATAAATGTTTATCAGTTTGCAGAAATTTAGGATCAGAGGATCACCTATATATAGGAATCTACAACTAATGGAGCATGGACACAGACAGTATATGAACACAGTGACTTGGAAAATGTTGAAAATAGGATACAGAACAGACATGGAAAGACACGAAAATAATAAATAAATCATGTTATAATGATTTAAAGCAAACACAAATGTATAGCCTATAAAAAGTTGGTATAACTGCAAAAGTGACAATCATGAACTCCATTGTTATTTTAACATCTTGCTACATGTGTATAATCCTCACAATAATTAATAATAAAAAAGTTTCAATGCTAAGTCAGATAAGTGAGAAGAGTCCGTGACACGTCAAATGTGTGTCCAAATTTTTTTTAAAAAAAATGTATTTCTAAAATTTGAAAACATATGGGAGACATGCTCATATCCAACATGTGTCGTGCTGTGTCACGTGTTTGGTGTGCGGCTTCCTAATCTCCAACAAACTATGAATTTTCAATCTAGGATTTCAATGATGCCTATGGGGAATTATGCAGTCTTGCCAGTATATTATGGTATAATTGAATAAGAAAAATACATGCGATCTCTGTTAGAAGCATCATGGTTGGAAGATTACATGTGTATGATTTAAATGGCCTATATATTTTCAGTAAATGAAATCTGACTATCCATGTTTTATCAAGGAAGGAAATATATGAGGAGCTGGAAACTTGATCAGTTGAAGAAAAATCAAAATTCGTTACCCGTTCCACCACAGACACAGACTCAGGATGATGACAGCTCCCCCTTTGGTAAGATCCACAAGCACCAATTGGATTTCCATAGCTTGCAAATTCAATAGTCGAAATGAGTGTGCCTTCTGGACAGTTTAGATGGAGTATGGGTTTGTCTTGGTCATTGTTTGAGCTAATATTTAATGAGTCAAATCTCGGCGAAGGATAATCTTCTGCTATAAAACTGCAGGCACCCTTTACAAGCCGCCTTGAGAATGAAATTTGTGTTGGATCACCGCCTTTCTCTTCAAAAATCACTAGAACATTTCCTGTTGGTTGAAACCAAGATCTAGGAACATGATACCTGTTTCCAAAGCAAATAACAAGATCACATAACAAAAATTGATTTGTTAACGAACAGAGATGCTTTCAGTAGATGAAGTACACATGAATTGAATTATAATAAAGCCCTATGCTGGTAATGGATCCAACAATACATGGAAATTTTTAGTAAATGGTTTCTAAAATTGATGCAGGATTCAGATCAGAACCCCATTGGTACACCTTCCAGAAAGAGTAAAAAACCCTGCCTTGATGAAGTATTCATAATAAATTACTACTGGCTTCTTTCAGGTGCACATAGTATGAATGAATTGACACAAAAATAAGATTAACCATCAATTAGAGGATATTCAACTTGTTTATATTACTTCCATGATTGGGTCAGTTTCATATCAAAAGATAGTCTTCAGGAAAGCCCATAACACCATATAGAATGGAAATGGAATCAATATTGGCTACATTTCTTGTTCTTAAATTAACATCATACTATTACCATCTCTGAGTTGGGTCTCCACAGCCAGTACGACATTTAGTTGGGTTGAATTTGCCTCTGTAATCACAGGTTGAAGAGCATTCACCATGTATGGAACTCTTCCTTGGCCAGTATCTTCCAATTGGTTCTCCATTCAGCCAAGCTTGGCCTTTCCCCATGTATTTCATGTCCAAGGCAACTGGTTCAGTACCAGATGGAGGATTTACAATGGCCTGCAAAATCAAAATAACAGTTCTGGAAGAAAATAGAATTGGGTTGTCGAAAGGATGCAATAAAAGTGTAATAGCTTTGTGCTGAATTATAACAAGTTATTGAAATCATGTGAGGAAGATTTTATCTCAGGAAAATCTTCTCTAGTCTCACTCACTTCCAAACAGATTAAGTTCTTTTTTAAATTATGCTTCCTGCCACTATATTCATCAATGTTCCTTTCTTTTGGCGGCGAGAGAAAAGGAGGAATGTATCAATGTTCTTCATCTCCACTCTTTTGTCATAATATAGTTATAGCTGTAGGATACAAATGATGGGCTTTCGATAAAACATACCTTGTACCAAGTCAAAGGTTGATTTTTTGGGGGATTTGAAGTAGACATCCATTTTACATTATCCAACCCATCTGCCTCGTAAATCGTAAGATGCTCACCCTCCAATCCAATCTATGAAAAAATAAACAGAAGGATACACATAATATGATAATAATTGTGTCCAAGCATAATGAGAAAATGTACTAATGTAGGAATTAAACGGTTAAAGATCAACATAATTTCAACTTTGCTTGTTCCAATATGTATGAGGTAGCCTTTATAGATCTCTCCCTGTAAATGATAGGATCAATTTAGTGAAGGTATAAGCCTCCATGTTTCATTTGATCAAAATTTATCCATGCTTTACTAAGTAGCAAGTCTCCGGGATGTATATTCACTACTGTTCCTAATGGCGAGGGACAATAAAGACATTTTTTTGGCATGGTTTACTGGACCCATTTGAGCTCCCTTCGTGTATTTTTGTTTCTTCCTTTTATTTCGTGGAACTGTTTCCTCCATTCAATAATATGAAGTGGTACAGTTCCTACCTTTGATCAAACAAATGGCTATAGCAGTTTGGAGAATTACCCAACGTATCATAGTCAATCCTATATAAGCACATCTAGATATGAGAAAACAGACAACAAGGGATTCTTGACAATTAAGGTTGTGCTGGTACAGCCCATGGTTGTCATCAGTGTATTTGGTTTATTCAAAGCAGCTGACCTTCTGCCTGAGACTTATTGAAGATTGAAAGGAGGTTTTAAGAAGATGTTCTATGGTAAAATCAGAACTCTCAGTGTGGTCAGCCTCACAAAGATGCATTATTATGATCGAGAATAGGCTCATCTGACCTCCATGAAGAACATTCAAATGCCCAAGCAATTTTGATATGGGTAATCTTTTCACGAAAAAAATTAATTTTCCAGCAATGAAGTGCAAAAGCAACTTCTAATAAATCCAATCAACTGTAATGAAGTTCAGTTTAACAAAGATGAATCCGGTTACCCTCGAAGGACCACTCTGATGGCTTGTAGTGCATCACAATATCATGATGATGATACTGTAGTGGATAAGGCTAACTAGAAGCCCAGAAACCCAAAATGACAGCTATGAAATCAAATGCAAGAACCCATTAACATGATGACATTAAACAGTTACAATGGTGGCTTAATGATCAACATGACTTCTAAATTTTTGTTTAGCAGGATTGACCCACCTTGGGAGGGGTCCTTTTGTTTGTTTTCTATTCTTGATTTTAATTTTCTTATGTATGGAGATCCTCGTCTCCATCTTTTTTGGGGGGCATATGCTTAATAAAATCGCTCCAATAGTTTCCTCAAAAGAAAAAAGAAGAAGATCAATATGACCTCATTGATTGATCAACAAGAATACAGAAAGTTCAAAAAGTTCACCAAACCAATGGGCATAGCTTCCTTTGCTTCACTCATGTTCTTCATTGCGATTTAGGATTAATGTTTCAGAATGCAGATTGAACAATTTTCTCAAATTTGGACAGACAACATTACCAGTTTCAAAAAATTGAGTTATGAAAATAGCTTTCGAGGACTGTGATCAGCTCCTATCAATACCTTGACTGCAGTTCAACTAAAAATTATGATAGCTTGAGGAAAATTTAAATGAATAAGAAATCTTTCTCTAAGATAATTCCATGATAAATATTTTTCCCATGAACGAACTTTGAGAATAGTGATTTTAGAATATAGGCCCTGTTACAGAGATTCTATCCATCTGGAGGAAGACTCAAATAAAATTCTGTCGAACTGTATGATGAATCTCAATGAATCACTCTTCAGAAGAAAATCTTGTAGTATTAAATATATACTGATACAAATGAATATGATATAAAGATGGCATAAAAAAAAGAGAAAGTTCTATCTTTCCAAGGAAAAATATTAGTACCTTGTAGTTCCATATATTAGGAGACAGGTCTACAGTTCCATTTCTAAATCCATATATCTTGACACTGGTCAATCCTGCTCCCACCGAGTCATAATGTGGCCCTCCATTCTTGAACAAAAATAAATACATGTATAAAAAACTAATATTCACAAAATATAACATCTGATGAATTCATGCAAAAAGGAAATGCAACTCCAGCTCATATCATTTTCAACAAGTGTTATTGCTGTCAGCTTACTTATCAAAGTTTGAATGATCATGATTTGAGATCGTTTACATCCTACGAACCTGAGGCTAACTCTCAATTGATCCACGCAAAAAAAGGATATGCAACTAGCCAATAATTTTCATTGAAATAAAAGTTAAAAGGAGCAAGGATATAAATTGGATACATCTAAATCAACTACTTACTTGTAAACCGACAGTCATGCTTAAAAGATCAATCTCATTTTTCCCAGCCTTAAGATGAACTGGAGTTTTAAACTTGAAAGATGATTTCGAGCCATTTCCATATCCGCTGCCTAAAAAAGCAAAGCAAATAATGTTATTTTCCGCAAATATATAAGCTAAACAATACTGGTAATTTTCAGGGGGGGGGGGGAGAGAAGGTAAATGACACTAGAGACATGATCAAAGATAAACATGAATCATGCGCAGATAATGGGTTTCCATTATTCTGCATCTGCTGAATGTTTTTGCCTCAGTCCAATTTGCACATCTGTGTGGTTAATGCATTTGCCTTGCTAATAATATTAGGATTTCTGTAAGAGAGTGTTTTTCCTACCTCTGCCTTTAATTAGTCTTAATTTACCATTTGATAGTAAACTAACAAAATAATCTGTTCATGGCTATTGGAGGTGATGCTTAGAGGTTAGTTTTTGTAAGAGGTTCTCCCTTCTAGAGAGTTTTTATCCTCCTGTCCTCACTCTTCTTTCTATTAATATTTTTTACAGAGATCTCTCGTCTCCTTTGTTCATGGCATCTTTTATTGACAAGATTGCTCCTGTATTTTACTCTAAAAAAGTGTATTCGTATGTACCATACATATGATTTCCCATTTTACAAATATGCATTATACTACCATATTAAGCTTTAAACAATCAGGAAGGTCCAAATCAGAATATGAATGATGTTACGGGATTGACAGAGAAACTGGTGATACGAAAAATACTAGTGTAAAGGATTTCTATAAACCTTTCTTGGAATAACTTCTTAATGATTTGCAAAAAATTCAATGAGATATGATCATGATCAAGTCCACAATAGCTCAGCTCTAAACAAAGATATCATCAGCATACCTTTCAGATTGCAACAGATCTTAATCATCCAACAATTCAGTATACAAGCATGACAGAAAATATTGCAAACACCATGCTTCAAAGTAAAAAGAACCATCTTTATAAAACTATTTTCTTGTAGAAAGGAATGGAAAGGGAGATCAGCTGCAAAGAAATATGAATAGACATAGGACCTACTCTGTGCTTTAAGGATTACAAGGAACCAAATGGAGAAAAATTAGATATAAAAATAGGCAGAACACCAAGATAGAAAAAAGATGGACAAAATGGAAACGAACCAATCAAGCTGAGAGTTTGAACCTGTTGACATGTTTACAGGGTAAAAAATGCATAAAGAACATTGTAGAACAAATAATGAACAAAAGAAGAAAAAAAATGAACACCTGCATTTATGAAGTTGTTCAAAAAAAGCAAATTTACTGCACCAAAATATGGATGTGTATTACGATCATGTCAATTTTATGATAGAATTTGTTCAATAACCCAAAACCATGCTTTCAAACACCATTACTTTCATCGTATTCCCAAATGGTGCAAAAAGTCCATCACTACTGAAAAGAGGAAACACAAATCAGGATTACCACCTTGAAGTTCCTGATTCACAAATGCTTGGACAGCATGTCCTTTTGATTCAATTGCAAGAATTGGAATGCTTCCATTGTGCAAGTGTCTTCATTTTCCTCCACGAAAAAGCTGTATGATAAATATTTTAAACTAAGTTAGCAGCTGTTTTCATGCCTCACCACATTGAAGGGATAGAATTATTACATACTGTTTGACTTTTACTTTCTGATCTCAACTATTTTTCTCACAAGTCCTATTATAATGTGAAGCTTATCTTGTAAGTGAATGTGAAGAAGTCAAACTCGATTATAAGAAAAAAAATAACGATCCTGTTGAATCTAATTGGAAAAAATTACATCCCATATATTATATTAATATAAGTTCCAGCATTATTACCATGTCAAGTGGCTTGGAAAACAAAGTGTCACCATTCTCAAGCTCCACCAATAGAAAAGACTGTGGCTCATTAAAGAATTTTTTTGAAAAA